>CM046670.1:600000-782900 GCA_025594165.1 Tamias sibiricus
TGTATGAAACTGGATTATTCTTTAATTTAATGTTTTATAAATTCAAGGAGCTAGAGATCTGATTTTTTCTGTTAAAAAATGTATTTTGATCATATTTGCAATGTATTTGCTGTCACGAGTCCTTACTTCTACATGGAACAAGATTCTTAATGAGGGGGCCGGGGATATAGCTCAGTTGGTAGAGTGCTTGCCTCACATGCACAAGGCCCTGGGTTCAATCCCCAGCACCACAAAAGAAAGAAAGAAAGAAAAAAGATTCTTAATGAACATAGGATATTCACTGCCCTAGAATTTTCTAGCCAGCAGCCACACTACTAACTGAATTTAGCTCTGCCTAAATCTAACACATGTTAAGAATTTGGATAAACCCAGAAAACTCATTGTATAATCTTTCTCTGAACCCACACACATCATGGGAAGTTTAATCCCTAAGCTTTTGATTCATTAAGTTTTGCTCATTAAAAGGCTGTTTTGCAACCCTGCCCTATTTCCAGAAAAAACATGACCTTTCTATTTGGAAAACTATACAGTCTTGGCTGAAGAGATATAACTGAAATGTGAACTCTGGAATACACCAAGTTTAAGATATTTTAAACTAACTCAATTAAAATGTAGCTTCTTCTGTCTCTAGTGACAACTAAAGTTCATTAAATCACTTTTAAAATTTTGTTTATACATGCAACATGGTGAATTGGCCAACTATTAGATTGTTCTAAGCCATGACATTTTGCACACTTGCCTAAGGTTTGTTCTGGAAAATTTTTGAGTGTTTGGTACAAAATCACTTTGGATTTTCTCATCATGTTGTATAGGCACAGGCTGAAGTCCTCAAAGTCAGCCACTAATATCCGAGAGAGATAAATAACTTGAATCCTCCAAAGAAAATGCCGTTTGTGGCTTTTAGGACACAATTTCTCATGAACGTTTTACTATACAAAGAATTCTGTTTGGGTCGGTGGGGGGAGGAATGCTCACTGGAAACAAAAGAATTTTTCTTGTAGGACTTTTGCCTGACTACTCTTAGGCATTGCTATTATATTGACTCCTTTTAATATTACAATTACCCCTTTTTTAGTTTATGTTTTACTTTAAGCACAAAGTCATGAACACAATGACCTTTTATAAACTCAGCTTTTCTAAGCAATCATTGTTATTATTTTATGCTTGAATCAGCACAACCCAACAAGTGGGACTGTTCTTTATTTGATTCCTTTGTTTATTTATTTATTTATTTATTTTTAGCATTGCCTGTTGGAAACCAGATTCCAGATTTCTTTCTAGAACATCAGGATCATGGTCTATCTTGATTTCTTTTTCTGCCCTAAAGCATGGAATCAACTACTCTCTAAGAAGTCCTGATTCCTCTGGTTATAAAGAGAGATTAAATTCTGGATGCTGGAGAACGGGCACTCGTGGGGGTGGGGGTAAAGGTGCGGCTTGGTTCCTGTGGAGTTGTTCTGTTGTGACAGAGCTAAAGGTACATGCAGCTGTGTGCTGCATGACGGTCAGCCTCTGATGGCCCACACATATATACCATGCTGCCTAGGGCTATAGCAGGTAAACCATCTAGCTTTGTGTGCGTACATTCTACAATGCCCACACAATGATGAACTATCTTTTTTTTTTCTTTAATTTTTTTAGAATTATTTAGAGACAGGGTCTCACTGAGTTGCTTAGTGCCTCTTCATTGCTGAGACTGGCTTTGAGCTTGCGATCCTCCTGCCTCAGCCTCCCAAGTGCTGGGATTTTAGGCATGCACCACCGTGCCCAGCCACAATGATGAACTATCTAGCAATGCTCAGGAGACAAGTCTCTCAGAACAAATTTTGTTACTGATTCAAGAATGCATGTTTTTTCAAAGTCATGAAATCACATTGATCTCTCCCATGTAATAAATCATATATGTATGATAGTTTCTAATGTGGTTTTGTTAGCCACTAGGGCTTCTTTCTAAATGCCATCCCATGAACTGTGGATTTTTATTTCAAATATTCTTCGCACCATTCCTCTCCTCTGCCTCACTATCAGCCGCCTCACCCAGGCCCTATTCCAGCTGGGTCACAGCAACAACATCCTCACCACCCTCCCAAGCCCCAGTCCACCCACATAGTACTTCGGGACATCTCCCTTGAGCATGGTCTTCATTACCAGGCCTCTTTCCTCTGAAAAATCTTTGAGCTGCTCCTCTTGGAAAATTGCACTGGAAAACCTGGGGAGCTCATCCTATTTTATTATGAGTCCCTAGGGGGTTGCTAGGTCAGCTCAGCCCCCCAGAGTGACATTGTCTAGGATCCTCTCCAGTCCCTTAGCATTTGTCACCCTCTAAGAGGACTGGAATATAGTCTGTCTACTCCTTTCTGGCTGCCCCTACTGGGAAGCATTCAAATCTTGTTTAAGGATCCACTGAAAATCACTAAAAGTTAAAAAAAAAAAAAAAAAAAAAAAGGCACGGGTGATTAGTACATCTAACAAACCCAGGAGAGTTACAAAGAAGAAGTAGTTCCTAGTAAGTAATTGGCTTTGATCTCTGGGCCTGGTTGGTCAGAGGCTAGAAGGAAAAGATGATTTGAAAGGGCGGAACTGAAACACAGGGAACCCCAGGAAGGCTATGATTTCTACTCTTCAAACCAAACAGTCTTTATTACAGATCTATTCAACCTTTAAGGGAGCAAAATTGACATCAAGCAAAATTGACATCTCAGTTCTGTAGATTCCCAGTGGAGGGGTCTATTTGCTTCAACAATAAGGATCTATTCACGTTTCATCAGTTACATTGAAATGAGGCAGCTGGCAGATTTATTAGGAGTAACATTCCTTTGCCCCAGAAGGCTGTCCTTTAATTCCCCTCTAGGTGCTGGGAGCCAGATGAAAGGGCAGGATCATATCTTCAGAGAGCAATGCAGGGGATCAGGATCAGAATGGTGATCCCAAATTAGTCACTTGTGAAAGGCCAGAGGCAGCTTTCAGGTGCCTGAACATGAGGAAAAGGAGAGCAGGCAGGCAGAGAGGAGGAAGAAAGAAAACAAAGCAAATGCCACTGAGTTTAAACAAACTGTGCTCTGGACCCCTCTTGCTTGTTAGCAGAGCTCATTTTGTGTGTGTGTGGGGGGGGAGGGGGGCAGCATGTATCCAGCCTAGGCCCAAAACAAGAACAAAACATTAGGCTAAGGTAATTCTAAGGATCCCATTTACTTTTGGCAGGTGTTTTCCCAGCCTACTTTATTATGAGTCCCTAGGGGGTTGCTAGAAAGGACTTTGTTTTCTGCTAAGAGGCTTGGTGGCCGGTGGTGGTGGGTGGTGGGGTGGGACTCTGTACTGGAGAGAGCTGCTTGCTCACTCCCACCTCCTACCTTGAGGTGGGAAACCTGCGGGAATAGCAACAATCCTGCTAATGGATGCAGAGGCCCCTGTTCCTGATGAGATCATAGAGACCCTGCTCTAGCCACGAAACTTCCTGCCGCCAGACTTTTTGTCTGAAATTCTGAAACGTGTCCACTGCTGAAACGCCTAGGTTAGGGAGAACTTGCTCAGGTTTGAGAATTTTCCCCTTTACTGAAATGCCCGGCGTTAAGCAGACCTTTTCGACTTGGAAAAATCAAGCGCTTTAATTCTGGCCGTGTCAATCATCCCTGGGACTGCCAGTCAGATACAGCGCCAACAGAGGTGCAGTAAACATTGGTGGAATGATAATTGGGAAAAACAAAAGGGCGTCTTCTCTCCCTGGCCCTGCTGCCACCCATCTGTGGGCCTTGGTTTGGATTTCCTTGGAAGACACAAAATGGGAACAAGGCCGTTCCCGCAAAGAGACAAGTGGAAACCCGCAGCAGAAGCCGAAGAGTGCGCGCACCAGGTCTGCGCAGCCGCACCGCCCAGCTCCCTCCCCCACCAGGCTCCGCCCCCAAGACCCTCTAGCGGCTACCCGGGCGCGCCTCGTTTACGTCACAGCCTCGCCTCTCCCCTTCCCTAGCCACACCTCCCATCCCCGCCTCCGGGTGACTCGGAAGTTGTACTTGCGACGGCGACTTTCCTTCCCACAATCCTTCGCGCCCTTCCTTTCCGACTTGGCCCCGGCAGAGTAAGTATGGGTATGGGGGTCCCGGCTTCGAGAATCCGGCCCCATCGACCCTCCAGATTGTGCTGGCGAGCACTGCGGGATCTCGTCGAAGTTGGCTCCGGCTCCGGGTTCTGGGAGATGGGAATCGGCGCTGTGTTAAAGGGCTCCCGGCGCCTGGGAGGGAGAGTGGCAGCCTTGGGAGAGCCCGGGTCGCAGGGGCTTCCGGGTCGAGGGTGCCGGAGAGGCGGTAATGCTTAGGCTGCCGAGCGGCCTTACTGGCCCTGCTCAAACATGGACCGCTGAGACCTACCTGGCCGAGGATTTCGCTCCCGGCAGCGCGTGGCCAAGCCGGGAGGGGACGACTTGACTAGGGCTTGTTTCACTGAGCTTGCTCTAAGCCTCCCTGCCTGTATTTAGATGGCTCCCGCAAAGAAGGGCAGCGAGAAGAAGAAGGGCCGTTCCGCCATCAACGAGGTCGTGACCCGGGAATACACCATCAACATTCACAAGCGCATCCATGGAGTGTGAGTATCCCTGCCCTCCGTCTGGGTCTGGCCACTCCACTTAACGCGCCTGGTTGTTATTCTCCTAGGACTTCCGAGTCTCTTAAAGGCTAAGTGCGCTGGAAATACGTAATCCATCAAAATTTGTGTTGCAGCTACTCTGCTGGAGGCTTTCAGGGTTTCGAGTGACTGGAAACGCGAGACGAGGGATTGAGATTTCAGGAAGAGTCAGTTTTAGGAAATTGGTGATGATCGTTACACTCGGTGCTTTTGGTTTTGAATTAAATTCGGACAGGCCAAAAGGTCAGAGTGAAGGAGGGAAAGCAAACTATATCTGTAGACTGCAGGAAATTAAGAAAAAGCATTGACCATCCCTGAATGTGAAATAGGCTTTTTGTTTGTTTATTCTCTGACCCATCCAGATATGTATTAATAAAACTGATAGAGGTGTAATGCCAGAAGTTAAAAATGCTAGGATTAAGAATGTGTCAACATTGGCAGTGGATGGTGAAGACTCAAGGGTGTATGATATGCAGCAAGGGGGTGATTTGGGGTGTTCTGTTGTTCTCCTGTGATTTCGTTTTTCGTTCTTCCCCTTTTTTTTGCCCATGGTGCTGATGACAGTAGACACCAAATCTTGTTACTTGAGGTTTAACTAGCAAAACTGGAGGCATGGTGACATGTTCTATTCAGTCACCAATCTGTGGTGCAGAATTTCTTGAACTTGACAGGGCAGTCTCCTAAGACAGCAAACATTGCTGGAGATGTAAATGTGTGGGAGCATATGCGTTTGGCCTGGCATCCCAGCCAGGGGAGCATTAGGTGCATTGTCTTATTTGCCATCTCAGGTGGTTTCTGGGTCTAAAATCTGGTGTCCTTTTCATGGGTTAATGTTGATTGTGAATTGCCACACACACCTCTCCTCCAGTTGAGGCGAGTCAGGCACTTGACTATGGAGGCACTGTCCTGAGCATGCAGACAGGCAGGGAACCAAAGACCCTACCTCCTAGTAGTGAAAGGCAAGCAATGAGTATTTAGACTCTTAAGGTGGTAAAAAAGTGGCAAGTGGCCTAGGGGTTCGTGTTTCTAGCACACAATTGCCAGGCTTCATGGTCCTGTTGTCCTTCCTCCTTCACCAGGTGCTCCCGTCTCCATACCACCTTCTTAACCTTGAGGTGTGCCCGGAAGACGCTATTTTTTCAGTCCATTCTTTGTAATAAGCAGTCTTACAGCCTTCAGACATCCAACTGCTATTTGACATCTCTGCATGAGTAAATAGGCACCTCAGACTTTATGTGGGCCAAACCAGACTCCTGGTGTCTTATCTTTACCCCAACCCGTTCCTCTTGTGACCTTCTCTATTTCATTTATTGGCAGTTCACCAAATCCTGCGGCTGCTGAATACATTACAGTTTTCTGAATACATTCACAGTTTGACCGGTTGCACTGCCCCCACCCCCCATTCTTAATCTAATCATGCCAGACATGTTCATGTTTAAAAATGGTTGTTTTGCTTTGTTTTCACTCTTCCCCCACTGCCTCTGGTAGCTAAATGATAAGAGTTTGGGGGGGGGGGGTTGTTTTGTTTTTGTTTTTGTTTGTTCAGCAGGGCTGGGGTTTGAACCCAGGGCCTTGTACATGCAAGGCAAGCACTCTACCAACTAAGCTATATCCCCAGCACCTAAATGCTAATTTTTTATTCTGTCTGATGTAATTGGTGGTCACTTGCATAAGCATCAAAAACGGGGAGTTTGCTGACCACCGTTATTCTGGCACTCTTTATTTCCGAATAAGAATGAAAGGAGCTTGTTTGGGCTCTAAAAACGGCAAGGAGGCTGCTGAGCTCAGAGCAAAGGAAAGGTCTTGGCTGTGGGCACCTTTAGGTTGCTTGGAGTACCTTTGCTTGTGCTGAGCTTTTGCATTTCTTACTGAACTGAAAGCATAAAATCTAAACAAGTCTGCCTTCAGTATGAACAAAGTGTTACTGGTCCTGAGCTTGGTTTTGAACAGTGGTAAGTTAATGGGAACAGTACCTGACGCGTACCTAGATTTCCACAGAATTGGGTTGATTTTTGTCTTCAAACTTAAGAAATCTACCCACACATTTAAAGCCCTTACCCTGTATGCATAGACCAAGTTAGATGTGTTCCAAAAGCATGCTCTAAATATTTTGATCCTAGGACGCTTAGTATTCACATTAGTGGAAATGGAGTACACATCTTGTCCAAGCCTTGGTGCTAATTGCTGGGCACTGTATATGGGGGCAAAAGGCTGTTCCTGCCTAGTTTAAGGTTTTTGTTTATGAAAACAAGAAGGACATGCTGTGTATATTTTTTACACAATTTCATGTGCATTTTTATTTGTTCACTTATATTTGAATCCTAGGGGCTTCAAGAAGCGTGCTCCTCGGGCACTCAAAGAGATCCGGAAATTTGCCATGAAGGAGATGGGAACTCCAGATGTGCGCATTGATACCAGGCTCAACAAAGCTGTCTGGGCCAAAGGAATAAGGTATTAAAATTTATCTGTTAGAAAGTGACCTCCTACAGTGATAACAGCTTGTCCACCTCACTTTGTACAATTCCTGTGAGTTTCATAGTTTGTCACTATGTGGAAGTATAAAGGAAGTGCCATGACAGTGACTCAAAGGCAAAGGATGCCATCGCTAGCATCTTTAGGGATGCCTTTAGCAGTCGCTGAGACCTGAGAGAAGACGACAGCAGTGTTGGGTAGGGGACGGACTTGTGTAGAAAGCAGACTGTGGCATCTGGGAAGATGGTGAAAGTGGGGTAGAGTAAGTGCCTGGAAGCCCTCAGTGAAGGAGACTGGAGGGGCAGGGCCCTGGGCCATGCAGCATCATGTAGACATCACGCAAGTCCCGTGTGACAGCAGTGGTTCCTAACCTGGGGCAGTTTTACCAGCCCTTAGGGGAGGTGCTATTTCCACTGGGTTGTTGAGGCCAGGGACTCTGTTGCTGTCCACAACACATGGGACAGTTCCCACAAAGAATTACCTGGTCCAAATGTTAATGCTGAGATCGGGAAATGGGGGGCAAAAGGGTGTTGATACTGGTAAGGACATAAGATGCTAGAGTGGAAGCCAGGGGACCAGCTAGAAAAATGGCAAAGGTGTGGTTCTGGTTGAGTGTGTTTAACACATTTTAACAGACATGCATCCCGAGATGACAGCATTCAATGTCCCCCTTGTGTTTACCAGGGACAGATAGTGACTGGTTGGTGACAGCATTAGAAGCAAGGCAGGGCTGTGTGAATGCAGGCAGTGGTTGTTTCTGAAAGGAGGTGATGACTCCAGCAACTCGTTTCATTTATTAGGAATGTCCCGTATCGTATTCGTGTGCGATTATCCAGGAAACGTAACGAGGATGAAGATTCACCAAACAAGCTCTATACTTTGGTGACCTATGTCCCTGTTACCACGTTCAAAAGTAAGTTTCACTCCACTCCATAAATTGTTTCAATGACTTTAGACCTTTCTTTTTTTAACCTGAATTCATCTCTTTAGACACTTCCTGTGCACTGTGTGCCTGGAAACTTTCCTACAGGGATCTGAGTAATGGGCATAATTTCACTTAACCAAGATATCAGTTTTGTATTTAAAAATATGGAAAATGAAATAGAACTATTTAGATCCTTCTAGGAAAGATTTTTGGGGTATTCAAATACAAAATGAATGTGAATGCTGTGTTATCACTTCTTTTGCAGATCTACAGACAGTCAATGTGGATGAGAACTAACTGCTGGTTGTCAAATAAAGTCATAAAACTGTTGGTTTTCCTTGGCTGATTGTCGTGTGGTTGTGGGATCATCTGGAGAGTTGCTCCTACATTCTGTTGCCTGCCTAGCTCCTGGAGTCTGAACAGGATCTAAGAGTTTTTAAGGTACTTTAGGTTGTTGGGAACTTAGAGGTGTGATGTTAATGCTTTTACTTGCAAGTTTCATTCATTCTAAGATTTTTCTAGAAATCAGTATGTAGCATTTAGTTACCATTGGCCACTGTTCACGTTCTAAGAAACTAAAATAATAAACCTCTCTAGAAATCTTAGGTTTAATACAAAATGGCAGCATGTCTTCAAGCTGTTGTCTATTGAATATACTTAAACTCCAAAGTAGATTTTTGTGGATGGGTGGTGCTGGAGCTCAACTTAGGCCTCATGCATGCTGTCACTGAGCTATACCCTCCCCCTAATAATTGATTTTTGATAAGGTAATCAGATTAACCTAAAGGCAAGATTGTATTTTAACTCATAATTATCACTTGAATTATTTTTAGAGCTATGTAAAGATTTTTTGGGTTACCATAACAAATCTTTTAAGATTCAGTTTTCAAGGTGTTACAGGGATTCATTTTAATCAGTATATGCACCACTGACTTAAAGGTCCACGGGGTGGGATTGTGGACATTGCACTGTCCTCCGAGGACCCAGATGAGCAGAGGGAAACTCCAGCTTGTCCATGGGGGGGAAAAAAAAGACTGAGGCAATATAAAAAGGTTTCTTATTAAAAAACTTGGAGGCCCACGTTGAAAGCATGTTTTGTACACAACAATTTTGGAAGGACATATAAAGTGAATACAACCAAATATATTAAAATGGTTTCAATTACCAGCATTGAAACAAAATTAGTGCAAAAACAAAAGCCAAATACAATTGCACAGACAGTGGCTCTGAGATCTTGAAAGTGAACTTGATTCATCACCTCTCATTTTAAGTGAAAAATGAGAGCTTGGGACTCTTGTCCCTTGTTAGAGACATCTGTTTCATCAAAAAAAAAAAAATAAAATAAAATAATAGCATTGTGGCAGGAACACCCATTTCATCAAATCCGATGGAAGTGAAACTGCCAGTCAGTGTTGAGGGACGAATGGATGCCTGTGCCACTGATTATCCCACATGATGCTCCTGAAGAATAAATAGAAATGCTTGAGAGTTGCATCAATTCCTCCAGCCACTGCCAGGTTGCTCTTCCAGATACCCAGCTTATAAAATGTACTCAAAATGAATTAGACTGACATCTGGGTTTGTGGTTTAATGACCCAAGAGGGCCCAGTCGGTGCTTTGGTATAGCAGACTCCAGTGTGCTCCTTAGCAGACTCTTGCTAGAGGTTACTCAGCTTGAGTTCAGGCTGTGATTGGTGGCTCATTTCAAAAGTTTTGAGACTGTATTGATTGATCTTGGCATTTTCAAGTTTGGATTTAATGTCCAGTGGCTTTTCAAAAAAGTTTACCAGTGACTGTTCAGTAAGAAGTGATGCTAAGATATGTTCCAGAGAGACAGTCCAGTCCCCTTCTCCTGACTCAGGAAATGCCCGGGAGTCTGGGGGCGTCTTCCCAGGGTCCACAAAAACAGAGTCCTGCTCTAGAGAAGGAGCTGAAGCCTGCAGCTCCTCAGCACACTCCTGGGAGCAGCTGCCTGAGCTGCTGCTTCGCTGGCCCACTTCTCCTATCTCTGCAGCAGCAGAGTGGTCACCGTGGCAATAGCTTGATACAGATCGTTTTCTTCTGGATCTTCATGGAACATACTATACAAAGTTTTACAGAACTGGATAAATTCTCTCTGAAATAGAAAAAAAGAAAAGTCCATGTATAGGAGCATAACCAGGTTGGAAGTATAATGTATTTTTAAAGAACTTTGAGAAAGTACAACTACTTCTGAAGAAGCAGAATATAAGGTAGTCTCTGCCCCTTTCACTCTGAAAGCACCAGCTCAGATTCCAACACACCTGGACGTGTGTCATTTGTACATACATAGTGCTTCACAGGAAGTGTCCTTAGAGGATGTACACAACCTTCATCTCAGCAGGTTGGCTTGTACAAATGTCTCCTAAGAAACCTAAGCTGTGCAGAGTTTGCTTTAAGGCTTTATAGTGCATAATAAGATGTTGAAGCTGGAGTTTATTCTAAATAAGAAAATGGTGGAAACAGCTAAAATGTTAACATTAAGTAAAATTAATGGTAAGTTCAGCTGGTAGGTACACCACACAGGACTTATAGGTTGGAAGATAAGCCAATGCTGTGGAATGTCTTTAAGTGGTATTGCCTTTGCCTAGCATGTGCCAGGCCCTGGGGTTGGATTCTAGCACCACCCGAACAAAAACATTAGCACTGACAATTTTGGGTGATAAGATTTAACTGACTCATGTTTCTAAGGAGTAGAATGAAAATTATAGAGCAACTCCCTAAGTCAAATAGACACACCCTTGGCATTTCTCAAACCTGCTATGAAATACTAATCAAGATATTTTGTGGTTAGAAAAAAGAAAAATTCCATTGTTCCCACATTAAGTACTAGGGAAACCAGGGCCTCATGCACACTAGCACAACTTCCACTCTTGAAGATGACCAGTACACAGCACCAGAAGGCCTATAATAAAGAAGCATCTTAGGGGCTGGGGTTGTGGCTTAACGGTAGAGCACTTGCCTAGCACTGTACGACCCAGGTTCGATCCTCAGCACCACGTAAAAATAAAAGCATTGTGTACAACTAAAATTTTTTTAAAAAAGCATGAAGTATGTGGCAGCTTCATTTTGAAGAGCACATCTCTTAACAAGATTCAGCTCCATAAAATAACTGAATTTTGGAAGAAAAGGGACCCAAGTTTAAATACTAATCTTTACAAAAATCTCTTTACAAAACTTCATATTCTTCACAGAAAGTTCATACCTGGCTCATTTTGGGCAACTCTTTCTCAGCTTTATCTTTTTCTTTGGCTAAATCTTTAATCATTTGTTTCAGCTGCTTCTGATAATCAACTGTATCACCTTGTGACAAAGGGAAATAATAGTTAAATCTAAATAAATTCAATGAAAGCAAGAATGGGGATGGGGGTGCACATGGGAAAGGAAGGGGGATTCCACTAAGCAAATTCATAAAATACTGAAAAGCAAGAGCTTCCATCAGGAGATGTTTATTGACTACACATTCCCATCTCTGTGCTAGAGAGACATCTGCTACCAGAGGACCCCAGGAAGGAACTCTGTGGGCACCATGAAGGCCTCTGGGTGAGAGCAGTGGTCTCCATGGTGATTCACCACAGGGAGGGCAGAAACCAGCGGGGAGTAGCAAGGACAACCGTGCCTGGGGCCAGATAATGAAAGGTACATGCCATTGGACTTCCCAAACACCAGGGGTCTTGACGTTGACAACAGAGGATTCCTCAATGGTGACTGGCTGTCTCGGTCATTTTCAGTGAGTGCTTAAAAATTTAAAAAAGATTAAAATTTAACACATTTCCTAACAAATGAGTAATTTAGGCAACTAATAACTACAGCCTAAGCCATCAGCTCCCAACTTGTGGGCTGCAGACTGCAGGGTCCACAAACCCAAATGCACACCAAGCACTTGTCTGGACACACAGAGAATAAATAATATGTGTCATGTCCCAGATTATACAGATAACATGCAAATTCAGAATTTGCATGTCACATACAAATTCATAGAAAGATATTTCTGATGTTGACCTGGAAGAAGTTATGTAAAATCGCATTCTGTAAAACTAAAACAAACATACACACTTACAAGCAACTAGAAATATACTCAATCTCAGAATGGCAGAATAATTGGCAATTATGTTAAACTTTTCAAGACAACCATTTCTCTATACATACTGCTGTATTTAGATGGTTTAAGAATTGAAAAAGCCTTACTGAATTTAAAGCAGCATCTTTGTTGGAGCATACTAAAAATAAAATTATATCAGAACTCTTACACATTGCTAGCAGAAATGTAAAATGGTTCAGCCACTTTGGAAAATGGTCTAGCCACTCCTCAAAAAATTAAATATATACCCAAGAGAACTGAAAACATGTTCACCCCAAACTTTGTATGTGAACATTCATAGCTGCAGTGTTCTTAATAACCAAAGCCACCCAAATGTCCATCAGTTGATGAATAAACCAATTGTGGCACAGCCATGCAGTGGAATATTACTTGGCCATAAAAAGGAATGAAGCACTGATTCAAGCTACAGCTTGGGTCAATCTTGAAAACATTATGCTAAGTTAAAGGAACCAGACAAAATGACACGTATTATGTCAATTCCATCTGTATGAAATGTCCAGAAAAAGCAAATCTATAGAAATAGCAGGCCACCTAAGGTTGGGGGAAATAGATTAGGCAAAATAACTAAAGGGTTTGGAGGTTTCTTTTTACGGTGAAGACAGTTTCTGAAACTGATTATGGTGATCATCACACTACTTGATGCATGAAAAACCACGGAATTGTACACTTCAGATGACCTGAATACTATATGAGATATAGCTCAACAAAGATGTTACAAAGTGGCAATTATCAGGAGATGGACAAGGAAGGATCCTTATTTTAAAAAGGTTGGAATTTAGTAGTGAGCCATTGGGTGAAAACAAATCAAAGGCAAAATTCAGTTGTGATTCAAGAAATGTCCACAAGGTAGCAGCACAGCTTTGGTAAGCTGCGGATCTACTATTAGATTTCTGGGTTTGGAGTCAGAGCTGAAGTGTTCATTTCTACAGCAAATGCTCTTGGTTATATATAAGTCCTCACCAAGAAATATTTCTCCACATACAGCTGAACACAGAGATGAGCAGCTGGAATTTTATTAGTCAACATTAAAAAAAAAAAATTTGTGTGTGGTGCTGGGATGGAACCCAGGGTCCCACACGTCAGGCAGATGCTCCAGGTAGACGGAGTTACACGCCTAGCAAGAACACCACTTGGTATGGATCCAAGACCAGCATGTAAGCCTTTTGGAGAGCTGCTCTCAAATAAATAATACATTCCTTGAATCTTGGCGTTTCCAGAAGGAACTAGTGAAGTGTCTGTCCCTGCAGCCTCACTGAGCAGAGACCTCCTGACAGCCTCTGAATCTCTCATCTGTGTATTCATTCACCTTTCCAATGGATCAGTCTCAGTCGTTCACTTTGTTTCCTTCTAATGAAAATAATGTTCTTCTAGAAGTTTCCTTCTAGAAATCAACTAGTGAAATTAACTGAGCAAAAATGACCAACATCTGTAGAGGTATCTATCTGCAAAGAAACTCTTGGTTTCATTCTTCCAGAATACTCTGTCTCTTTTACCACCTGACATGGTTTCAAAGCACCAATACTCTTTTCTAGTTCTTATACACAAGTGTGATCTCTGTGGAGTCAAGAACTTTTAGTGAGCTCTTCTGGAACTGTGGAGGCCTTGGGCTCCTCACTGCTTCCTGAGCTGCATATCAAAGACCTTTTTAAACTGCTCACCAAGATTGTCATCTCCCCTGGCAGAGGACTGGCTTTCTCGGCACCAGGTGGGTGTCTGTGGCCAGTACTGATGCACTTTGCTTGGTCCCACTGCCTCTTGGACAGGCAGATAGGATAAGTTGGAGGCTGAAGAGAAATCACTGGACACACAAATATGAAGTTGAGGTAATCTTCATTAAGCTTCCTAATTAGTGACTTTAAACTTTTTTTCTGATGTGATTGTCCCACCTTTAACTAAAGAGCTATTCATTATGGTTGAAGTAAATGGTTAAAATTTAAAGAGAAGTACCTAATGGTATTGTGAATTCATGATCTCAGAAAACTGAGGTTTTGGGTTGTTTGCGTTCTTAAGACTTTTTAACTGCATCAAAAATTCACGAGTTCAAAGCTAGCCTCAGCAAAAACGAGGTGCTAAGCAACTCAGCGAGACCCTATTTCTAAATAAAATACAAAACAGGGCTGGAGATGTAGCTCAGTGGTTAAATGCCCCTGAGTTTAATTCCTGGTACAAAAAAAATTTCAAATATTAAACATATATAAACAATGTATCAAATCTTCAGTTTTGTTTAACAATTTTGTTTTAACAATTTCATTTTAGTCACAGGGTGCCTCATGTTAAAAAAAGTTTGAGAGGTCAATTTTCTAAAAATGTGAAGGTCTACAGCTGCTTTTAGTAATCCAAAATGTCTTAGGAATGGATTCAATTTGGAAACAATAATTCACACTGAAGTCAGATCAAGAATCAAAACTTTCAAATTCAAAAGCCAATAAGTTTTAAAATATATCAAGATGGAAATTCTATCTGTAATACTTTTGCAACTTTTTTAAAAAATTTTCCAAAATGAAATGTTTATTATTTAAATATAAAATAATTGAATAAGTTGTGGCTCAGCAGTAGAGCGCTTGCCTAGCATGTGCACGGCCCGGGTTCGATCCTCAGCACCACATACAAATAAACGCATTGTGTACAACTAAAGCAAATAAATAAATATTTTTAAAAAATAATTGAGTAAGAGCCGGGCGCGGTGGCGCACGCCTGTAATCCCAGCACTTTGGGAGGCTGAGGCAGGAGGATCGCGAGTTCAAAGCCAGCCTCAGCAATGGCGAGGCACTTAGTGACTCAGTGAGACCCTGTCTCTAAATAAAATACAAAAAAAGGTCTGGGGATGTGACCCAGTGGTCGAGTGCCCCTGAGTTCAATCCCCGGTACCAAAAAAAATAAATAAATAAATAAAAAATAATTGAGTAAGATAAAATCAGTCATATTCTATTGAGGAGTGAGATCCTGATAATGATTATAGAAAGATAATAATAAAGTAATAAAGGAAATCCATGTTAGTGGAAAAACATTCATGCAAATTGGAAAATAAAAGAACTCAACTGGCAGGGGCTGGGAATGGGAAAGACAGTGGAATGAACAGGACGTCACTTTCCTATGTTCACACATGAATGCACAACCAGCAAAACTCCATATCACGCACAACCACAAGAATGGGAAATCATACTTCATGGTGTATGATATGTCAAAACACTCTCTACTGTCATGTATATCTAAAAAGAACAAATTAATTTTAAAAACTCAATTGGCATAAAAAGTGGAGAACTTGGCTGATGCTACGCAGTTTGTATGTAAGTGAGGAAGTTTCCCGGGAAGTTAGGAGGAAAGGCTCTGTGGCCAGGACAGCTGGTTGGAGAAAAGGTGCCTAAGGCACCAAACGCCGAGCCAGCAATGGCCGAACTCTGGAACCCCAAACAATGTCCGCATGCATTTTCAATTTTTGTGTATGCTTTAAGAGTTGCAAAAGCCACCAGTATCTTGTGATCCTGGAAATGTCCCACAGCTCCTCAGGATCCTGGATGGGAAGTTCTGTCACCAGCAAGGTCCAGTACCAGAACCACAGTGCCAGGGTCAGATGCCCTCCAGTTAGTCCGTACTTATGTTTTAGTTTGGGGTGTTTTTTTGTTGTTCTTGTTGTTGTTTGTTTGTTTTTGCATCAGGGATTTTACTCAGGGGCATTTGACCACTGGGCCACATCCCCAGGCCTTTTTTGTATTTTATTAGAGACAGGGTCTCACTGAGTGGCTAAGTGCCTTGCCATTGCTGAGGCTGGCTTTGAACTCGCCATCCTCCTGCCTCAGCCTCCCAAGTGCTGGGATTACAGGAGTGCGTCAACGTGCCAGGCTTAACATCTTAGTCTTGAAGATACAAGGAACACATTAAGGTTTCCTTGTTCTTGATCCTGTCCACCTCAAGTCTTAACCTCAAAGGTTTAAATGACTTCCTTTGTTGCTGCTTACCCCTGCAGGAACTCAAAGGAAGCAGCTCTTACAAGCTGGAAAAATCAAACAGTGCCTAAAAGCAGCAGCCCAAAGTAGCCACCCATTGAGGTAACCACAGTCTTACTCCCCATATTCTACAGCCAGTGGTTCTCAAACCCCATCTGGGAGGGCCCAGTGACCTGATGGAACAAGCCCTCCAGGTGATTCTGACCCACGCTCAGGTCACAGTCTATTACTTATAATCTGATCTGAAACACCAAGTAAAACATTTGTCTCCCTGAGCCTACATGAAAATTTTAAAAGAACTTTATTGTCATGTACAAACAAAGCTGATCTTGTGTCCAAACAGGGCTCAGCCTCATTTTCCGACTTGGCCTTGCTTACCTGGAGGAATATGAAGCCTATATAACAGTTTGATTTTCTCATTCATTTCTCCATTATACATAATATCTGTAAAAATGAAATAGAGGAGATGGATACAAATGGTCAAGTCTACTTGTCATGACACAAACTTACTACAAGGGAGAAAGGTTGTCCCCACCACCACCACCACCCCAGATGCCCACCAGGCTAGAAAGGACAGCGGTAAGGGTGGTGGCTGGTGACCGAGTCTCCAAGCAGCACCTTTTTGAAGATTTTAATTTTGTGAACAAAGGTTAGATACGAGCCACTGCCACGCCTGGGGGTGCCAGGGAGAAAAAGGCCACAGCCTTGTGTGTTGAGGGCCCCACGCTCCACCCTCCATCGGGGAGCATACAGGTGGTCCTGAGTGGAGCTTGCAGAGAGATCTAAAGGCCACAGGCTCACAGGAGGCCAGTCCTGAACACGTCTCACCGTCCCGTGGGTCTGCCTGCTCCCACAACCCATCTGTTCACAGAACTGCCCCAAGTACCCCCCGTGGGCACCAGGGAGCCATACCTAGACAGCTCACGAACGCCTTGAATTCCATGAGCTGGTCCATGTTGTCATCCAGGAGCCTGAAGGTCCTTTCAGCGAGGATCTCCGTGTGGGCCCCACAGGTCCACGGCGAGACCAGCTGGAACAGGTGTGCAAACTGCCGGGCATCGATGCGGTACTGCTCGGCGTAGGGCCTGCTGGGGTCGTGGCGCAGGGCCCCGGGCCTCGGCTGCTCCCAGTAACAGCTCATCATGTGTTCCCTCTAGAAACAGGGTGGGGAGAGAAAGGGCCGTGACGGGCAGCAGCAGCGGCACACAAGGAGGCTCATGCTCCAAAGCCAGAGCTAGAGCCAGGTCTGGTGGCCCCACCCGTAATCCCAGCTATTTGGGAGACCGAGGCAGAGTAGAAGCAAGACTTCCTACTGCTTTCTTTTAATACTTTCTGAATTTTGAACCACATGAATATACTACCAATTTTGAAATTTTAAAGTAAATTAACAAAAAATAATAAAAGGCAAGGTGAAGTCTTGGGAATAGACTCAAAATGAAAGCAATCAGCCTGTCACTGACTATGTCATTCGCACTTTTTGGACATCTCAATTGGCAAAAGCCTGACAGGGTTCCCAGTGACTGCAGAGTTCTTTACTATTAAAGCCCTTTGTCTGTGAAGACAGAAAACAAGTGCAGATGCCCTTGTATGCGAGCCAAAATGCCATCTGTAATTTTAGTAACATGTATGTTGCAACCATTCTTTAAATGGCCATTACAGAGTAGTCAGAAGCACCATAAGCACTTGTAGGTGTTAAGAAAGGCCTGATTCCCACTCCTAGCCACCCAAGGCGCACCATGAATGCCATGTATGTTTGTGCATACTGTCATGCTAGAGACCCACAAAATGCTGCCCAAAGAAAATGGTGGTGACATGTGGGGCATGGACTTACAACTAGTTTATAGAAAGTCCCACAGAAGAGCAAATACCAGAATAGGCAAAGGAAATGAATTAGCCAATGAACGAACAAAATTGTAGAAGATCCATGATATCAAATGCAGGTGGGTGTAGCATGTGGGGGGCAGACAAGTCCCCTTGGATGCCATCAGTAGAATTATTATTATTTTCTTAACGTTTATTTATTTGTTTTAGTTGTACACAATGCCTTTATTTTTACGTGGTGCTGAGAATTGAACGCGGGCCGTGCACGTGCTAGGTGAGCGCTCTACCGCTGAGCCACAACCCCAGCCCCATCAGTGGAATTATAGTTTGAAGAGTCAAAATTATTTTAGCAGTACTGACTGAAATTCAGTATATACATCTCCCATCACCCCAAAATACCACCTTCAAGAATCCACCCTACAAAAATAATAGCACTGGGCCTAGATAAATGCACAGTATTGTTTATGAAGTGGCAAAAACTAGAAACCATGTAAATGACCCTCAGAGGAGGCTGACTGCTAACTCAGGGTTCAGCCCTTCAGGGAAACTATGCAATCATTTAAAGATTGAGATCTGTAGATAATGATCTAGAAACAAGTCCACAATGTATGGCCAACCGAAAAAAAACCCTTAGGCCACTGCGTGTAGCACGATCTTTTTTATGGGGGGTGGGGAAGCAGGTATGTGCAGGTCCCCACTGTGTGCATGTGTGTCTACAGATAAAGGTGGGCGGGGGGCAGGAGTCGGGAAAGGTGTTCCCCATGTTCACAGTAATTACTTGTACAGGCAGGATTACGGGGGCAAGGTAAGGCCCTTCAGTTTCTTGCTTAAAAGCTTTCTTCTTCTTTTTTTTTTTTTAATGACGAGAGTAGATATAATTTGTTTTATGTCTTTCCATTAAATTTTGAAAACAAAAGTCTTATGCAGAACACAGAAGGAAACAAAACAATAATCAAAGAGATCAGCCGGGTGTGGTGGCGCACGCCTGTAATCCCAGCACTTGGGAGGCTGAGGCAGGAGGATCCCGAGTTCAAAGCCAGCCTCAGCAATGGCGAGGCACTTAGCAACTCAGTGAGACCTGTCTCTAATAAAATACAAAAAAGGGCTGGGGGGCTGGGGTTGTGGCTCAGCGGTAGAGCGCTTGCCTAGCACGTGCGCAGCCCGGGTTTGATCCTCAGCACCACATAAACATAAAGGCATTGTGTACAACTAAAACAAATAAATATTTTTTAAAAAGGGGGGGACTGGGGATGCAGCCCAGAGGTCGAGTGCCCCTCAGTTCAATTCCTGGTACCAAAAAATAAAAAGAAAGAGAGATCAAATGCCCTCTGGGGCACAACCATCCAGCAAAAGTGGAGGACTTCAGGCGATCATTGGTAAGAACATGTTCACAGAACACTGAGGCACTGTGTCAGGGCCTGGATGTTCCAGGACAGCTTCTGACCCCAAGTCTGTGTTCACATGATTCACGTCCCACTTGGAAGGACAGGATTAACGGAGCTTTCTCAGTTTGAGAGAAAGTGAGACAATACAAATCTGGACTTCAGAAATTTAAAGGGCTGCTTTAGAGTGATTGAAATAAATTTCATTAAGTGCTACACATGTCATCCATCCTTAGTGGAGTGAGTCTGAAGAAGACCGGCAGAGCTGACTGTTGCTTGTTGACATAGAGAACCCTCAGGGGAGGGCGGGGTGCAGACAAGGAGGCGTGATGAACCTGTCACATTTTTGCCATTCAGTGTAAGAGTGTTTCCATGTCATTCAACCACCAACCTTTGAATGAGATGGATATCATTATCCTAAATGCATGATTGAAGATCTGAATGGTACTTATATACTTTGTATACAAGCAGTTGTATGTAAAAAGATACTATACTTGTGCATGATGAATAAGTAAATAAATAAATAAATAAAAGAGTGTTTCCATGTGGCCCCTATTCTTGAGAAAGTTAAGTTATGATTCAAAAGGGTATACATGAAAACCTAACTAGAGAACATTATACCTGACAGGACTTCAACAGGTTTTAAACTATCATAATACACAAAGTCAGACTATTAAAGCCATGGAAATTCAAAGGTCAAGGCCATGGGGAGAAAGAGCAGTCTCAGAAGGCTGCTGGGTGGGGCATGGGCTCAAAAAAGAGGTGCCCTGGGTTGCACTACTAGAGCAGACACCCAGACGACAATGTTATTTTACTTGTATTTCCCTTGGGAGTGCATTTTGAAAGTTATCAAGATATTTATAGTTTAAGCTTCATTTTTTAAAATTTGTATTTGTAGGGAACACAATACCTTTATTTTATTTTTTTATTTTTTATGTGCTGCTGAGGATTGAACCCAGTGCCTCACACATGCTAGGCAAGTGCTCTACTGCTGAGCCACAACACCAGCCCTAGTTTGTGGTTAAGCCCTCCATAAATGAAAGATTTATAGGACTGATTACAAATATGAAAAAAAATTTTAATAAGTAGCAATCATATCATTTATCCTTCATAGGAAAGAAACAGGAAACCATCTGACCAAGTTCTTACATGATTTTTCCTATGAAAGATAAACAATGTAGTCAGTACAAAGCAATTTATTTTTATCATTAATTAATTTTATCATTACATAAATTTGGATGTGTGATTCTCCTATATTCTCCTTTTTGAAAAGAGTCCTACATAAGTCAAAGTCTTTTTAAGCAAATAAACCAAAAACACCTTTGTAATTTGTTTCCCTGCTTTTAGCTTTCCAGTATTCCCTGTTGTTCCTCCTTGAAAAGCCAAAGGGGATCAGGATTGCAAGTAACCTCTGACTTTGTCTCCACGCTACAAAGGAAATGCTAAAACTTGTGGGCAGGTGCTGGCTGTGGGGGATAAAGGCCTCCAGCTGTCACCACAGGCCCTGCTTGCTGGAATGTGCAGCACCAGAAACCCAAGACCCAACAACCCATCCCAGAGGCTGCAGGAAGGCCCCTTCCAGGCACAGGAAGGCCTCAAGCAGCAGAGCTAGCTGCAGAGCATGCGCACTGCCGCTCAGGCTGTGGCCTCAGCTGCCACAGGCCTCTGCGCTCAGCAGACCCCTGCAATCTGAGCTCAGAAGTGAAAGGGGCTCGGTGTCCCCACCAGGAAGAGCCGGGGAAGAGCTCTGCCAAGCCAGGCCAGCTTTCCAGAACTGCTTCCTGCCAGTGCATCCTGGGCCTGTACTCTTTCAAGGAAGAAAACTTCCAGCAAGGAGCCTGAAGAACTTATTCACAGGGTGACTAACCCTGCACTCCACCCAAAATCCAAGTACCAGCAATCTGGTGTGCTGCGTTAAATATTGCTGGTATGATGGATTATCAAGTTATTAAAATACGGCAGAAACTCTGATCACGTGGAAGAATATTGATAGTAACATCAATGGAAAATACCTGAGCAAGCTGCATACCCACCACAGAAATACGGAAACGTGCACACATGTATTCCCGGGGAGAAGTCTGAGTAATTAAAACTTGTATCAGGGGCTGGGGTTGTGGCTCAGCAGTAGAGCACTCGCCTGGCACGTGCACAGCCCTGCGTTTGATCCTCAGCACCACATAAAAATAAATAAAGAAAATAAAGGTATTGTGTCCAACTACAACTAAAAAAAAAATAAAAATAAAAAAAAAAACTTGTATCAGGTGATGACTTCCATGAGGGTCACGATTCCTCCATTGACTAGGAAACCATGCTCATTAGCACAGCACGGAACAGGGAAGCCTGGATCACGCGCCAAGGCCCTCTTGGGACAGCACAGCCATGTCAGCGCAGGGGCCACACAAGCCCGGCTGCAGCTGTCCAGGCTGAGTTTCAGGGGTGGTTAATGCCATCTCAGGAGGGCACTGATCTGCGGCAGGGGAAGCGGGCTGAGAGGTTCTGGATAGAAGCAGGCAGGCCAGCCTGCTCCAGCCTCTGCTGCCACAGGCACCTGTGCTCGGCAGACCCCTGCAGGCCATGCATGCTCACCTCCAGGAAGGCTGGGTGCTATAGGCTGGGCAGAGCTCAGGCCCTGTAACTCCCGCTTCTTCCCAGATTTCCATACCTTGAATAAGTCATAGAGCTCCTCCAGGTCTTGGGGAAGAATCGACACTTCTGGGATAACAACACGGAGCTTAAGGAAAGATAAAAGAAGCGATGGAGTGAATTCTAGGTCTGCATCCCCGGGAAGACTGGAGGGGACACAGGGCACTGGCTTCCCTTACGCAGTGGCTCTTTGCCTCCCAGCATCTATTCCCCTGACGTAAAGATGGCATTACAGCCGTTTTCCAGGTGTTTTGTCTGCAACCTCTCTCCTGTTCCCACAGCACCTCCGGACAAAGGCATCAAGCTACAAAGCCAGCACAGTCACCACGGGGAAGACAGCTCTAAGTGACGGCTAACCTGCAGGCCCTTGTCTAGACATTTTACACACCTCCTCTGCACTAGCCAGTGGGTGTTATCTCCATTTGACAACAGGGGAACTGAGACTCCCAAAGGTAATCTGCTCTGTCTGACCCAGGCTGTTTCTACACCATGTCACTCCTAGTAGGTTTTCAGTTCTGTACAAAAAAAAAAAAAAAAACAAAAACAAAAACCCAAAACCTAGCACTCTTATGCACTTCCAGGTTGGCACCCAAACACCTGCGTGCCACTGTGAGGTGTCCTCTGCTCACCACGTTCTGCTTAGTGGTGTCCTCGTGTCCTTGGAGCACCCTGATCCTGTGCTTACAGCGCAGGTGCTCAATCTGCTCCACAGACTGGTCTCCAAATTTCTGTAGGGACACAAGGGACCACTTACTTGAAAGCCCTCTGCGTCCAGACAGGAAACAGGAAGTAGCCCAAAAACCCTTCCTCCATGGCCAGCTCCCAGGCATGCTTCCTAATGGGAAGGGACACTGGGGGAGGGGACAGGGGCTCAGGCACCTCATAGGAGTCCCGGATGAGGTCAGCAATGTCAGTCACAGGGTAGGGCTCCTGGTCATCCGAGAAAAAGGCATGGTGGCTGCCAATAGAGGGTCCCGGGCTGTCTTCATTCTTGATATGATCTAGAAACCTGAGCACACCTCCAAGTCAAAGGCCACCTCTGCCCTCACATGAGCACCACACCACACGAGACCATGCCAGTGCACTTTCAAACCCCAACACCTGGGAGGAGGGCCAGGCAGCAACTTCTACGATCATCTCAGAAAGAAGGAAAGACGCCAGGCTTGTCCGTCTGGGCCCTGTGGGGAGGTTTCTGGGGTCCTGAGCCTCTCCAGTGCAGTTGGCACAAATTCTGTGTGCATGTGTCATTTTAAGCTTCCATCATATTCTGAAAGGAAGCCACCTACTTCAGTGCCACTCAACTTGTCTATGCGAGCCAGGAGCTAGTGCCTGTCCTGCTGTGACTTTGCTTTCACTGTCACCAGCACCCATACATAAAGCGTCTGAAACCTTCAGTTGGAAGCCTGAGGCCAGCATTTCCTGGTGTCCCCAGCCCTGTTCAAGGCCACCGTAAGTCCATTCATTTAAAGTCCTAAATCCTGGAATCACACTTGGTGACAAGGGTAAGGGAAGGTGGCTCCTCCACCCCATGCTGGCAACAGTACCCACAGAGGACTGGCTCTGAGACCACAGGGCGACAGGGGCACGGGGCAGAGTGCAACAGAAAGTACCCACAGGGCTGGCGCACCTGCCACTGCTCCTCCTGTGGTCGCCCAGAGTCCCAGCTGCCACCTACCCCACCCCCAGCTGGCCACGGGGAGTGGCAGGCCCCACCTGCTGAGGATCATCAAGGCCTGCCCGTCGTCCTTGCTGCTGCACAGCCCCTCCGCGTTGGCTTCGAGCACAGCCAGCCCCAGCTGGAAGATGGCCTTTATCCCGTCATAGAAGAAGCAATCTACGACATTCACGGCGCTCTCCAGAGGCATGATGTTGAGGAACAGAGTCAGGAACCACGAGAGGGAGACGGAGGCCAGGGCTGAGAGGTCCTTCATGTGCTCCGCCAGCTCAGGGAGCTGCTCCTTGATGAGCTCCTCAAAGACAGACTGGTCCACCTGAGCCCCTGCCAAGGAAGACGTGGGCTCTGGTGGGGAAGGGTTTGACCTAGACCCCTGCTGGGCTTCCACAGTGGCTTCACTGTGTCCCCCTCCCCACAAAGGCCAAGTGCTAATGGCCTGGTACACAGGGCGGGATCAGGAGGTGGAAGCACCTCTAAGAGGCGGGGCTGAGTGGGAGGCCCTTAGGTCACTGGGGGCTCTGACCCTTTGGTCATTCTCACAAGAAGGCTGTTATAAAGGAGCAAGCCCGGCCCCAGCCAGCTCTGCTTCCTGCTTTGAGATGTGACTATCTGCTGACATATGCTCCTGTCATCACCATCCTCCATGGGGCCCTCACAACTGAGCTGACGCAGCAACACGCCCTTAAACCTCCAAAAACTATGAGCTAAATAAACCTCTTTCCTTCATAAGTAGCTGCCTCTGGTATTTAGTTATAACAACAAAAAACTGATTTATATTAGCCAGGCAGCAACAAACTAACTTTCTTACAATCTCCTTATCTAAGGGGGGGACTTGTGTTAAGTGCAGGCCCCAAGGGTCTTTGGCACCATCCCACCCACCTCTTCTCTAGGGGAACAGAGGACCTCCTCCACCCAGCTCCCCTGGTGACCAAGAGGAGCACCTCCTCCCTTTCTAGGCCACTGCATGAGTGAAAAACCACTCTCACTGCACATTGTGACTTGCTCTTTGGGCTGAAGAACTTTCCTGTCCTTCTTGTAAATTCAGCTACCCACTTAAAATCATGTGTTTTTAATCCAAACTCCATAGCTGTTCACAGCAGGAACTCATTGTGGTTACCGTGTTTCACGATGGGAACTGTGCACAGAATTCCCCAAGTTAATTTTGCAAACTCAAGAGTCAACCTGTGTTTGTACAGAGCTGCTGAGTGGCGCAGAGGGATCTATGGACGGGGCTGAGGATGACCACCTCACGCAGGCTGTCACTCCTCCCCAGACCCAGAGGAGCAGGAAGGGGACGGCTTACCAATTACTCGGTGGTTGAAGTAATCGGGCAGCATCCGCTCACACACAGCAACCAGCAACCAGAAGGCCTCCTCCTCCTTGGCATACAGCAGCAACACGGAGGTCAGGATGTTCATGGACTGCTCGGAGGGTCAGAGGAGAAACAGTCACTGACCAGGCCAGGGGATGCCTGAGAGATCAGAGACCCACCCGCCCAGGGCTAGGGGTGTAGCTCAGTGGCAAAGCACTGGCCTACCATGTGTGAGGGCCTGGGTTCCCCCCAAGAACTGCAAAACAAAAATTAAAGAACCACAAGAGGGCTGGGGTTGTGGCTCAGTGGTAGAGCACTCGCCTAGCACATGCACAGCCCAGGTTCGATCCTCAGCACCACGTAAATATAAACGCATTGTGTGCAACTAAAGCAAATAAATAAATATTAAAGAAAAAAAAAAACACGAGAGCACCAGGTGTGGCAGCGCATGCCTATGATTTCAGTTGCTCACTAGGCTGAGGCAGGAGGATCTCAAGTTCAAAGCCAGCCTCAGTGACAATGAGGCGCTAAGCAACTCAGTGAGACCCTGTCTCTAAATAAAACAAGGCGGGGGATGTGGCTCAGTGGTCCAGTGCCCCTGAGTTCAATCCCCACTACCAAAAAAAAAAAAAATTTGAGCCCAAATGAGCCACAAGAGTAAAGATTTAGCAGGGAAAGACCCAGTGCACCCCAACCATCCTGACACTTGGGGCATGGAATGACTGTGGTGTGATGTTCTTTCACAAGGAACACTCATTTGAGCAACTGGGCACCATTTAGTCTCTGCCCCCAACCTGGTAATGCTGGATTTAGCTGTGATGTGGGCTTGGATCAAATCCAGCTATTTTATGTTCAGACAGACAGATACACACATAAAACTGCATTCACCCATCGATTTTGCTTATTTACAGGAGAATGAAGTTTAAAAACTTAAATTTTTAAAAGTCAAAAGCCTCTCTAATCCAGTCTTGTGTTGGGTTTCTGCTGTTTATATTTATTTATTTTTATTTGGTGTTTGTTATCTCCATCCTTCCAATCAGGAAGAGGCAAGGTGTTCCTCTTACCTCCCTTCACTTTTCCTGAAGCAAAGATACCTGCCCTGATCATCTATTCCCAACTAGCATGACCATTTCAAATAATCTCTATGATTTCTGTAGGAGTATAGAAGTTCTATTAGGCCCTTCTCTTCTTGGCTGGGTCTAAAGGGGCCGTAAAGATGGCATTGGCCCGCCCAGCACAGTGGCTCATGGCTAGAATCCCAGCAACTTTGGAGGCTGAAGCAGGAGGACTGCAAGTTCAAAGCCAGCCTCAGCAACTTAGCTAGACCTTGTCTAAAATAAATAAATAAAAAGGGCTGGGGATATGGCTCAGTGCACCTGGGTTCAATCCTGGTACCCCCCCCCCCCAGCAAAAAAAAAAAGGCACTGCCCTGTCCCAACGGCATTTGGTGGGGGGCAGGGGACACGGGAGGAATTTCAAAGTCTTAAATTACCTGACTATACACAGATGCTTTCCTTTAGCCCTTTTTGGGTACATTCTTTCAGGGAAGGGACCAAGCACTGTGCTTTCATGGGACAGTCCCCAGGACTAGATGGCCGAGAACAGAACCAAAGTCCCAGGTTGTTGACAAGACACGACTAAAGGGCCTCTGTGCCCAGACACCCCCACTTCACCTGGCAGTAGCCAATCTTGGGGTTCCGGTGGGCGTAGGCTGTCAGGACCCTCCTCAAGGCCGCGATTCCGGTCTCATTCTGGAAGGCAGGGTGCTCCGGCAGGGAGCGGTGCAGGTCCCGCTCTATCTCCTCGGTCACCAGGCAGCACCTCCCCAGGGACTCCTCCACCAGATTCCCGTAGTACCCCGGGTGCGAGGCGAGGTCCGTCACAGCATCTGGAGGTGCGAAAAGCCACGTTTCAAGGAGAAGTGACGACCTGCCAGGGGACCCCAGCGGGGTTTTGCTGCTCGGTGAGGGCCCTAAAATATCCTGAGAGCACACACAAAGACTTCACTGCTGTCATGTGGCCGTCCAAAAGCAAAAGATAAACAGGGAAAAAGAAGGCTTTTCTAAGAAGAACCTTATGTAAGAAGGGAAAAAAGCTCACATTAGAATAACTTTAGGCAGCAGCAGTGGCCCAGGGCCTGTAATCCCAGAGACTCAGGAGCCTGAGGCACGAGGATTGCAAGTTCAAACCCAGCCTCAGCAACTTAGCAAAGCCCTAAGCAACTTGGCAAGACCCTGTCTCTAATAAAATATTTAAAAGTGCTGGGGATGTGGCTTGGTGGTTAAGGGCCACTGGGTTCAATTTGTGGTACAAAAAGAAAAAAAAATAGAATAACTTTAGGGCTGGAGGTGGGGCTCAGTAGTAGTGCCTACTGAGCATGGGTTCGATCCCTAGCATGCACAAGTGAAAGAAAATTGCTTTATTAAAAAGCTTTTAATAAGCTGTACTCCTTGGTAACAGGAGGAGTGTATATATACATGCACACACAATTTTCACAAATTAATTTAACAAAGTATTAAGCACCCACGTGCAAAGCACATGACTAGGATGAAAGCTATCAATCGATTTCAAAGGAACCAGCAAGCTGCCTATAGGAACCTCAAAAGATGGAAACCAGAGCAGGGCAAGCAAGCACAAAATCTCCCTGAGCCAATCGCCCGCTTCCAAGGCCAAGGCCTGACCTCTGGTAGGCCCACCACAGCTCTGAGGGATGGAGGATTCCTCAGGGTGTTAGGCTCCGCCCACTCTCCACCTGCACCAGGGCTTCCCTGGGTTCTGCTGCACTCTGGCCCTGGGACTGGAAGCAAGGTGGGGCTCTGAGGGCAAAGGAAACAGAAATCCACCCAATTCCGCCTTAACTGACCTGTAAGATTTTAAATTCTGACTAGGTATAATGAAAATGCCTTCCCCTCCCTCCCCTCCCATTCCCATCATTCCCTGCATTCACAGGCAACACGGGCCATGGCCACTCACACTGAACATCACAGCAATCCTCCCTCAACAAAGGAAACTGCCCACCCTAAGATAGTCCTTCATTACTTGATGCTCCTGTGCCCCTTATCAAGATCTGAAAATACAGTCCTATGTGAAAATTGTGCCCCTGTGTGAGCATATTAAAGACCCAGAAGATACAGACCACAGGCATTAATAGGTGGCAGCTTCAGATGCTGGGATCATAAGTAATGCTACATTTTCCCCCTCTGTTATTTTTCCACTGTGAATACACACACACACACACACACACACATACACACTGTGTGTGGGGGGGGTGTGCTGGGGATCAAACACAGGACCTTATACATGCTAGGCAAGCTACATCCCTAACCATTTTAAAAATATATATTTTTTTTTAGTTGTAGATGGACACAATTATTTTTTCTTTATTTTATTTTCATGTGGTGCTGAGGATTGAACCCAGTGTTGCACACATGCTAGGCAAGGACTCTACCACTGAGCTATAACCCCAGCCCCATCCCTAACCATTTTTGAGACAGGATCTTGCTGAGTTTGCTGAGGCTGGCCTCCAATTTGTGATCCTCATGCCTCAGCCTTCTAAGTAGCTGGGATTATAGGTGTGAACCACTGCACCTGGCTATTCACTGTACAGTGGATATACTGTACAGAACTTATATTAAATTTAAAGGTAATTTTAAAAAGGAAAGATTTCAATGGTACAACTCTGGTAGGCAGCCATAGGAACGAGCTGGGAGGCAGGAGGGGCTGATGACTTGGCAAGGTGAGCAACGAATGGTGCCAGAGACGCTGATGAATACCCAACCATCCAGCACCACGGAATGTGCCAGGAAACAGAAAATTTGTCTGGGCATCTTAGGCAGGGAAGGGGAAGGCCCAGGCTATCGTGGAGGGAGACAGGGAAGAAAGGAGAGAGCAGGGTAGGGGTGCTAGCAAGAGGCTGACGTGAGGGCAGGTTCCAGCCCAGGGAGAGCGACTGAGGAGGGTGCAGGTCCTGGCCCTGCCAGCTCAGCTGGGTCATCTCGGGAGGGGGCCTCACATGCCCACGCTGCACCCTGAAGGCCCCGCAGACCCCACTGGATGGCAGGGCCCTCCCTTCCTGCCCTTAGGTGCCAGCTGCTTTGCCCAGTAGGATGGACCTGCTCACAGCAGATGCGGACGAATGCCTGCCCAGTGAGTCCCTGCGGAAGTCTGGCCCCAGCCCCAGCCCGTCCATCAGTAAACGTCCTGATGGACTCCCAGAGCTGCCCAGCAGCAGCAGAGGAAGGACCAGGGGTCTCGGGCCAGAGGAGCCATCCCCAAATGCGTCAAGCAATGGAGGAGGAGGAAACAGGCCAAGGGAAATCTGCCTCTGTGGATGCCATGCCTTTCAACAGAGGAAGGACAAAGAGACTCTCATTTAGCCCATTTCAGAGTTCATGTCCTCCAAAGCAACTTCACGTCCAGGTTTCCTTGACAGATTTCTCAGCACTAAGGACAGACCTGCAAAGTTGCACTTGAAGGACAGGAGATGGCTCTGCCCAGGCCTGACATACATGGAGGGGGCACCGCAGCCCAGAGGCCTCAGGCTTGACCCAGTCTCACAGCTGACCCAGGAAGGGGGCGGCTGAGAACTGACACCTGATCCAAGACGGGCGACACTGCCCATCCCCACACTGCTCCCACAAGGTGTTCCTGGGTCCACTTCAAAAACAACACTTGACCTCAAGACACCAAAACACTCACCTGAAAAAAGCAGCCAGAGCTTTCCACGTAAGGACTCGGGGATC
Source organism: Tamias sibiricus (assembly GCA_025594165.1). NCBI lineage: Eukaryota > Metazoa > Chordata > Mammalia > Rodentia > Sciuridae > Tamias > Tamias sibiricus. Next base: position 629,654 of record CM046670.1, read on the forward strand.
CCCATGGCGACCAGCTTCCGGATCTTCTCCGTGCGGAACATGCACACGGTCCTGCCGTACTCGGCAAAGTGGTCATTCCACAGGCTTATCTTTATCTGCTCCCTGGACTGGAGATGGAGACACTCATCAATGTGCAGAGAAGCCCGTGCACAGCTCGTGGAGAAAACAGCGCCTCTGCTTACTGGGGGCCCAGGGTCACAGGGAGCTACACCCGTATCTGTGAAGATATATTTGAACCTCTAACTGGGCAGAGGACACCAAGGTGGACAGCCGAGCACCAGCCCTCCAGGAGTTCAAAGCCCAGTGGAGCATTTACCCAAATACAGAAAATTTCCTTGGCAACATTGATAATAAAAATAGCCAGGCACAGTGGCGCACACCTGTAATCCCAGCAGCTCAGGAGGCTGAGGCAGGAGGATCGTAAGGTCAAAGTCAGCCTCAGCAACAGTGAGGCACTAAGGAACTTAGGGAGACCCTGTCTCTAAATAAAATCCAAAATAAGGCTGGGGATGTGGCCCAGTAGTCAAGTGCCCCTGAGTTCAATCCCCAGTACCAAATAAATCAATAAAATACCACCACCCAGATACTAAAGAAGCACAGATCAGACAGGAGGGTGGGGTGCACTGGGGGAATCTGGGGGTCTGCACATGAAGGCAACTGCTCACACACAGGCCAGCTCAGGACAAGGGGAAGCAAGAGGCCTCACAATTTGCCCTGAGTGCTCCGAGAACCAGAAGGAAAATGGAAACCTGAAAAAAATCGTTCTCATCAGAAATAAGAAAGACACTATTTCTCTAGATGAGTGTAAACACTTCATCCCTAGATGGCAGGAATGGTCAGGGCTTTTACATAAGATATTTACAAGTGCTTTTAATAATCTGCATTCTCCAGTAATGGGAGAAACACATAAGCCTGATATTTTCCTGCACTTAGGAAATTGCTTATATATTTAAGAAATAATCTATGTATTGATACATATGAATATATAGAAATATATCAATAAATGCATATGATATAAAGCAAATGAAAAGGTTCAGTTTGGATAAATAAAGTTAAAAACTGATTACACAGGAGCCTCAGTGATGGAGAAGCAGCCTGGGGTAATAACGTCGCAGCCCCACCTAGTCCCCATGGTTGTGACACTGTCCGTGCTCTAGTCTCTTAAGTGCCTTTCCTAGTCTAGTTACCAAATTTGAGTCTATTTGCCTCACTTTTTTCATATAAAGAAAAACCTACAAATGTGGCAGAAATAATTTTAGTTCATAAAATTAGAGGACAGGCAACCCTTTGTCCCAGAAGACACACAGTGTCTCACGGCGCCACTGGCTGGTGGAGGAAGACGCGCTATACCTGGAAACCCACAGGGCCAGCACGGCCAGCTGCCAGAGCCACACAGCAAGAGTGGCATAAGAGCCACGAAAGGACCTGGGGAGAGCCGGCTCCCCCTCTGCTGTCCGAGCCCCTGGGGGGCCCCTGGCATCTTGTGCCCATGAGGAAAAGAGGGAGGAGGAGCACTTGCTGCTCAAGGTCACCGGCCACCTCTCCACCCTGGTCCTCAGGAGCTGGTGCTCAAGGTGTCGCACCCACCGTGGTCACTGCCCAGCCACCAGTGCCCACGGCACAGCAGGGCAAGTGCGGCCTCACCCACCAGGTGGGAGTCAGGGCTCTGGCTGCCTGACTGCTGGAAGACGGCGGTCAGGGGCCCGGGGTGCAGAGGCGAGCTCTCGTCTTCATGCTCCTCGCTGCTGTGAGAGGACACCATTTCAAGGTCCCCAAACCTGTGGCCACTGCACATGCTTGTCGAGTAAAACACAGGTGATGTCTGTCCGACCAAAACAAAGCCAGGGGAAAATATACACCATCATTAGGGATTAATTAAAAATGTGTTTTTAAAAATATATTTCAAAGAAAGTTCTAGAAGGTGAGGCCCTGGCAGACCCAGGTCTGTTTCTGCAGCCTCCCAACCCTCAGGATGATGGAGCATCTCTCTCAGCAGGTCACCTCTGTTCCAAAGAACATCAACCCCTGCAACCCTGGGTGTGGTAGCACCCCCCAACCTGTGAGGAAGGTGGGGGCGCCTGACAATCCCTCCAGCCGTGGAGGGCCACGTCTGGTCGACACCAACCTAGGCAGCATACCAGCCCCGCAAACCTGGGGGACACCCGCTCAACCCCTCCAAGCTGTGGGGTGGCTCCCAGCAGCCCCTCTGTCCTGTGTAACGCCCACTCAGGACACCAGCACATCAGAAGTGACACCAGACTGGTGCCCCCGACTACCGCAGGCCCAATCATTTCCAACACATTTTTTCCTCACACCCAAATCGGTCACCTTCCTACACATGCCCTCTGGAGCCCACTGCCCCAGAGGTGTAAGAGAGGGATTGTCCCGTCAGGGAAAGCCACCATGCTGCAGGCTCCTACCATGTCCTCGTCACTGGTTGAGGTGTCATAGTGCACAGGGTGGTTGGCGTGGACCTGCTTCAGTCTCTCAAGCAGACCCTCCACCAGGTTCTCTCTATCCTTGAGCTCGATGAACTGGAAGGCCATCTTGCTCCTGATGCTCACGATGATGGGGTTAGGCAGCAGGCTGGTGTCCTCCATCTTCTCGATGCTCACCACCTGTGTAAGACATGGCGCACGAAGGGCAGGTGCTGGGAATGACACTGACCCGACTGCGTTCTGTGCATGTACAAATATGTAACAATGAATCCCACTGTTACGGATGATTGCAATGCACTAATGAAAGAATTTTAATGACACAGGAAGTACTGCAAAAAACAAAGGTAGGCAGGTCTCCACGTACATGCTCAGAAATTATTGTAAGGTAGAATAATGGCAATAAGGACCTGGTGCAAAGGTTTAAAAGTGTGCAAGGAAGCATGGTATGGGCTACTATGGAATATTCAGCCTTCAAAAAGAAGGGAATTCCAACATATGCTATAAGGTAGATGAATCACAAGGATATTATGTAATGGAATGAACAAGTCATAAAATGACAATGCTGTATGATTCCACCTACAAAATGGTTAGAAGGGAAATTTTATGCTATGCATGTTACCAAAAATATTGTTTTAGTATATAAGTCATCTTTTGGATTTCTTGCTCCATTGATACTAATACTTGAAAATCAGGACATCTACTGCAGAATAATAGCATGGAGGTGGGAAATCATATGATGGAAAAAAATGTTTTCTAAAGAATCAGGCTAAGGACCTATGCTACAATAAGTAAGACCTCAGAGGTCTTTTTTTTTTTTTTTTTAAGTATTTATTTGTTTGCTTTTAGCTGTACATAATGCATTTATTTATACGTGGTGCTGAGGCTTGAACCCAGGCCGCGCATGCGCTAGGCAAGCGCTCTACTGCTGAGCCACAACCCCAGCCCCAACCCAGAGGTCTTGATGTCTAAGAGAGTTGTGGTACCATTTCAGCAGAGATACCTGAAACCAAGGACTGAGCTGCTTGGATTTAGAAGTAAACTTGGGTTGCCCACCCTCCCATTTCTAACAAGAGGATCACAGACCTATAGGAGGGACTGATCTTCATAAAAGGAAGCATTTTTAAGTTTTTAACTAAAGTTCCAGGAAAGTATAAAAGCCAAACAATTTGCCATGTATTTTCAAAAGGTGAAGCTTTTTATAGTTTGCCTTTTTCTTTTTCTTTTTTTGGCAATGAAAGGGGAGGATCCCTTCCTAAGAACTGTTGGAAAAGCTTTAATTACTAGGCATGTACTTTTTAATAACAGCTTTATCAATAATGTGGAGGTAGAGTATGCTGTTCTTACCCATCACTTCTAGGCAACTTCTGGATTGCCATAGCAACAGCAGAAAAAATAATGGCCAAATGGGTAAGGGTGTAATTCAGGTCTTGCTTCCCTCCTAAAGCCTGGTCATCTGGATGTCCATCTTTAGAAGGCAAAACAGTGCAAATGTCCCCTAATCCCTGTGCCCCACCTCACAGCCCAAGTTGCTCTGATTGTGATATGGTTTGAGTGTGTCTCCCAAAAGTTCCTGTGTTGAAAGCTTGGTCCCCAATGGGACAGTGTTAAAAGTAGTGGAACCTTTAAGAGGTGAGGCCTAGTAGGGGGTGGATGGCTCCCTGGAGGAACAGCCCTCAGAAGGGATTAGGGGACCCTGGTTAGTTCCCACAGGAGGGGTTGTTATAACAGAGTGGTCCCTCCCCATTTTCTGCTTCCTGTCTTACCATGTGATGTTTCCTCCCCTTCACACTCACACTCCTGCCACTGGGCCATGAGGCCCTCACTGAAGCTGACCCAGCACCATGTTCTTGAGCTTCAGGACTGGGGGCTAAATAAGTCCTTTTTTTTTTTTTGCTTAGTAAGTGTACCCAGCATCAAGCATTTGTTTTTGTTTTAGCAACAGAAAATGGACATGAGTTCAAATGACAGAAGGCTGCATCAGAGGGGCACAGTAGTCAAGCAGAAGTGAGAGGCAGGGTCTACCTCTCTGAGCGGAAGGATGACATTGCAACAGCCATCTTCTCTGCTGGCAAAGCAGATGTAGCTGTCAGAGGTAAACATCCGCCCCACGGTGTGGCAGCGACTGAAGGGCGTCCAGAGGGAGCAGTCCACCACCGCGTGCAGCTGCTCCTTTCTTGGCAGCCTGAAGAAGGCTCGGAAGAACTCATTCTGTGCTCTGGCTTCAAGGTCCCTGGTGACAGGCGGGGAGAGATCAAGAAAAGGTGGAAAGGTAAACAGACAGGAGATTGAAAAGGAAAAGACTTTTGAACTTGCTGGCACAGCCTGATAGTTTAGTGACTGAAAAAAAAAATGTCGCACCCCTCCAGAGCCTGTCAGCCTCACGGTCCAGAGCCTGTCAGCCTCACAGTCCATCCAGATTCACAGCCAACCTTCTGAGCAAGTGCTAGGAGCAGGGCACGCTGTCCCCACCAGAAAGAATTCAATGAACTCATGAACTAAAATAAGCATTCCTTCCTGGTTTGGGTAACTTTGAGAATTACCACAAAAATGGCAGAAAATCCAAGTGTGGAAAAGTCAGATGATAAGTGTACTAAGTGTTGGTGAGGATGTGGAGAAGCTGGAGCCCTCACATGCTGCTGGTGGGAAGGTGAAATGATGCACTCACCCTGGCCAATAGCCAGAACCCATAAAGGTCAAAATGGACTCATTGTTTACCTGGAAATTCCCCTCCCAGGTGAATTCACCTAACAGAACTGAGAATTTACGTCCACAAACTTACACACAAATATTCACGGCAGCATCATTCACAGCCAAAAGGTGGAAACCACCCAAATGTCCACCAGCTGATGAATGGATAAAAAAAAAAAAAAATGCGGCACATCCCCTAAACAGGGTGGAGATTCCTCAGCCATCATGAGAAAGAATGAATGGGTGGAGCTTGGAAACCTTAGGCTGAGGGAAAGAAGCCAGACACAAAAGACCACCGGTTGCTGGATTCCATTTACATGAAATGTCAACACAGGAGGTTGACAGAGATGAAAATAAGGAGTGGCTGCCTCATGAATGTGAGGCTTCTTTTGGGGGTAATAAAATGTCATGTTACTGTCGTGATGACTGTATAATCCTGTGGTTACTGTAAAAAAACCTGAATGGTACCCTCCAAAAGGGCTAATTGTTCATATGTGAATATCAAAAATGGAGCCTGCAGTTTCTTCAGAGGAGCATGAGGTGGCCACATGCACTGCAGAAGTTCCCATGCTGCAAGAACAGAAGGCGGGGTCCCTCAGGATGACCCCTAGGTCCCTGAGAGCCAACTACGTCCAGCACATATACATTTAAATCTAAAAAAGTTTCTCTCATAGCAGGTGAGGGTAGAATGGTGGAAACCAGAGGCTGGGGAGAGGTTGACCGATGGGTTCTGAGTTAGAGAAGGAGCAGGAAGTTCTGGTGAGCTGCCACAGAGCAGGTGACCACAGGTACCGACCCCACTTCAAAAAGCTAGACAAAACTTAGTGTTCTATCTGATGTGCATGTATTAAATATTTGTTCCCAATTAGTTGGCTCTCTATTCACCTCACTGATTGTTTCTTTTGATGAGAAGAAGCTTTTTAGTCTAAATCTATCCCATTCATTAATTCTTGGTATTAATTCTTGCGCTACAGGATTCTTATTAAGGAACTTGGGGCCTAATCCGACATGTTGGAAATTGGAGCTTACTTTTTCTTCTATTAGGGGTATTGTCTCTGGTCTAATTCCTAGGTCCTTGATCCACTTTGAATTGAGTTTTGTGCATGGTGAGAGATAAGGGTTTAATTTCGTTTTGTTGCATATGGATTTCCAAGGAATTGAAAAGACACTTCTCAGAAGAAGATATACAATTAATCAACAAATACATGAAAAAATGCTCAACATCGCTGGCAATTAGAGAAATGCAAATCAAAACTACTCTAATATTTCATTTCACTCCAGTCAGAATGGCAGCCATCAAGAACACAAACAACAATAAATGTTGGAGAGGATGTGGGGGAAAAGGCACACTCATACATTGCTGGTGGGACTGCAAAACGGTGCAACCGTTATGGAAAGCAGTATGGAGATTCCTTGGAAAACTGGGAATGGAACCACCCTATGACCCAGCCATCCCACTCCTGGGTCTATTCCCAAAGGACTTAAAAACAGCATATTACAGTGACACAGCCACTTCAATGTTTATAGCAGCACAATTCACAATAGGTAGGTTGTGGAACCAACCTAGATGTCCCTCAGTAGATGAGTGGATAAAGAAAATGTGGTATATATACAAAATGGAATTTTACTCAGCAATAAAAGAGAATAAAATAATGGCATTTGCAGGTAAATGGATGAAGTTGGAGAATATAATGTTAAGTGAAATTAGTCAATCTCAAAAATCCAAATACTGAGGGCTGGGGTTGTGGCTCAGTGGCAGAGCGCTCACCTTGCACTTGTGCGGCCCGGGTTCGATCCTCAGCACCACGTAAACATAAATGCATTGTATTGTGTACAACTAAAGTAAATAAATAAATATTTTTTAAAAATCCAAATACTGGATGTTTTCTCTGATACAAGGAGGCTAGTTCACAGTGTTGTTGGATGGGGGTACATAGGAGGATTAGAGGAACACTAGAATGGTCAAAGGGAAGGGACGGGTAGGGAGGAAGCAAGGGGGGAGGGAGGAGGAAAAAAAAAAGGGTGGTTGAATGAGATGGATATCATTATCCTAAATGCATGATTGAAGACCTGAATGGTATGAATATACTTTGTATACAAACAATTGTATGTAAAAAAATGCTATATATGTGCACTATGAATTATAATGCATACTACTCTTATAAATAAAAAAAAGCTAGACAAAAGCATTTTTTTTCACCCTAAAGAAATGATGTTTGAGGAGAAAGAAACGTTCAGCCTGATTTAAACATCACACAATGTACATAAGTATCAAAACACCATAGGATTTCCTATTTACATGTACAATTCTCAGGTTTTTATGTATCTGTTTAAAATAAATTTAATTTAAATAATAAAAATAAAATGAATTGGAAAACTGACATCCTCATCCCCACATCACGGTGGCCACGATGCTTTGAGGAAAGTGAAGTCGAGGCTTACTCCTTCACACATCTCACAAGCGCGCTCCTGGCACCAATGGATCAATCCCTCCAGGGACAGCTCCCTCCCCTCAGGAGACGGTGGGGCCAAGGCATGAAGTGACACATGGAGAAGTGGCAGCACAGTCCCGGCAGCGTCCTGAGCTGTGAGGCAGGAGGACTGCTGTCTATCTTCCACCCAAGTCCTGCGATTAAGAATGAGGGGTTCAGGTATCTGAGGCCGACTGAGAACAACAGTTTCCCCTCCAGCACCCCTGCAGCCTCAGTCACAGCTCAGCTCCACGGGCCTCCCCGGGGCCTCCGAGCAGCTGGGTGTGCTGCACACCCAGTGTCCACTCTCCCTCTGGGCACATTTAGTAACCAGAAACCAGAAACCTCCAATTACCAAAAAAGAAAGCAGCAGAAGGACTTAAGATGTGCATTCTTCCCCTTTCACTAGAAAGCAGTCTAATGTCACTTATTAAGACGTGGGATACACATACTGAAATTTCTAGCAAAACTGAAGTGAGGCAGTGTTGCCGCCTGAAGCGATGGCCGCTTGGAGCAACGAAGCCGCGGGAAGAAGTTCAGAGGCGAACTGGAAACAAACAGCTTTTTATTCTGATAACTTTTCTCTCTGGCTCTAACAACGACTAACACGAATCACACACACCACCAAAAAAAAAAAAAAAAAAATGGCGCTGACCCGATCAGCAATCTCGGCTCAAGTCACTCGAGATCCCGGGCTAAGTCCCGTGAGACTACGGAAGGCGGCAATGCCCAAATCTCCATGGCCCATAGTCAACCGCAATTTAAGCCATCTCCCCAAACAGGGCTCCTACAAAACAGTGACCTGGTAAGAGAGCAGCTCTTCATGAAGACCAGAGTGAGCCCACCCTGTAAGTTTCCAGGCAGGTGGTAGTTTTGATGCTGAATATATCAACTCCTTTTTCGGAACAACTTTGAAAACCAAGCCCGCTAGCCACAACTTGCCTCTTAGACCTTCCCGTACTTAATGCCTCTGCTTCTCCTCCACACACAAGGTCACGCCCTAACATTGAGCAGAAGCACCCCAAGGAGGACAGACCAGCCCAGAAGCCCAGTGCCTGCAGGGCTGCTGTGAGCACAGGCCAAGCAGTCACACCAGGACAGCTTCAGCTGAAACCAGCACTAGAAGGTGCCACCAACCACCACATCTTAGCACAACCACTGGATGAGCCTGTAACGAGGAGACAAACTGTTCACAGCAGCCAGACGGAAGAGGGCGTGCCGAGTGGGGCCAAGGAGAATGGCAGGAAAGGGGTGGGGAGAGCCTCAGGGGGTGCAAAACCTCACAGCCAGGGACGAGGGTGCACTGCTGCGGACACCCACCCCGGTGGCCACTGCCCACCTTACGTACTGGCAGGGAAAGCTTCTACTGTGGGAAACGGTCTCCACTCGCTACATTGCCTTGAGTCTCCTCCAGCATTTCCAGCCAGCCGGAGCAGATGAAATCAGATTCAGGGAAGACCATCACCTCCAGCCACCTCGTCCCCAAAGACAGCTGGGCATCTTATCTCATCCCACCTTTCCCAGCTTCAGGATGTTTTGCTTGGAAACATGAGGATCGATGCACTTGTCCCCTGCCCCTCCCCTCAGTCACCTGCCCCCTGCGCTCTGGGATGACCACCTGAGGTGCGGGGTCCAGATCTACTCTGTACCGCGCGAGTGGGGCCGGAGGAGCCCGGGGCCTGCCAGCTCCCCTGTCCCATCCCAGGCAATGACACACCAGCTCATGCTCCTGGTCCCCTGCACATATGTGCCATGCTCTGTCCTGGTCCGTAAGTCCCACTGGGGTGACCAAGGGACATCAGATGCTGCCCACAGGCACCATTTGAAAGCTGTTATCTGGGACAGGAAGTGAAAAGGGACCTGCCATGGAGGCCTGGAGGGCATTCCAGCACGTCTGCTGCGCCCTGAGCACCAAGAGCCTGTTTTGCTAAACTTGAAGACCTGGGCGCTCCTGGCAGGCCGCCGCGTGGACTGAGTCACTACCTGTTTATGCCAGTGTCTCCATGACAAAGGCTGCGGAGAACCAGCACGGGATGGGCAGGCAACACGGGACTCTGCTTTGGAGGAAGCCACTGACCAGGGAGGCAACAGCTGTGGACCAGAATCGCACTGCCAGCCTCGACCAGGGTCAGCCCTGGGTACCTGTGGGCACCAGAAGCTAACCACCAGCTACTCCAAGGACCTTTTTGTCCTTTTCTCTAATGGAACCCAGAGTAGAAAGTGGGGGGAGGTTGGGACAGCCTTGTAGAATCCCCCTGAATTCTGCAATGAGAATGAAGACTGCCAACACCCACCATCTTTCTTCTAAAACATGCGATTTCCCAGAAGGGAGTGAGGTGCTACAGTTCTTCCATCTTCTTCTTTTTTCCTCACTTCACCCCAAACCCCAAATACTGCATCTGAAGCAGAGCTGGCCAGGACATCACCTGAATCCTGCTGCGTGTGGGGCCACCAGCACACACTGGACTGTCAGCTGGCCTCCCAGGCCCGACAGTGTGCATGAGAAAGGATCAAAGTTTAATTGGTGGTGTGTGTGAGCCCTCTAATTATGCGTACACCCCAAACTTGTGTCCTCAGGCTGCTAATTGTGGCCTTTTCATTTTTAACAGACCTTTGTCAGCTGGAGTAAAGGGACCTGGATACCAACTATCTCAGTGACACATGACAAAACACGGGACAGCATGGCTCCACCATACTGGGTATCTTTTTTAAAACTAAGCACCCCTCAGAAGGAGACGATATTGTGGGCCCTGGAGCCAAGAGGTACATGAGCCCTTGGGACTAGGAATCAAAACTAAAGGTCAGAGTCTCTTTCATAAGGAAGTGACAAGCACCACTCCATCTTCCAAAAGAACTGTCACATTATCAGAGGTGACCCAGAACCATACAGAATTCATTGGAATTTTACCAATTTTGAATTAACAAAAACCAAGAGCATTTCGGTTTTTTTTTTTTTTTTTTCTTTTTCTTTTTTTGCTTTGCTTGTGGCAACACATGATCAGTTTGAAATAAATGCGCATAGCTGGAAGGGCTCTGAAGTCTTCCTGAATATAAGAGAGCTCTAAACACGCTGCTGTTCATGGACCACTGATTAGAAGATGCACCCCCACCTCCCAGGCGTTCTGAAGAAAGTGCATGTGTTTAAGGAATAAGAGATCTTCTGTTTTTAAAGTGATTCTTTGTATTAACACTAAACACTAGACCTTAGAGCTGTGAATGAACTTACTGAAGGTTGAGTCGCCCTTATTCAAAATGCTTGGGACCAGAAGAGTTTCAAATTTCAGAGTTTTGCAGATTTTACAAGATTTATGTAGACTTCACCAGTTGTGCCTTCCTATATCAAAAATCAAACTAAAAAATGCTCCAAAATTGGATTCCAGAGCATTTCAAATTTTCAGATTAGGGATGCTCAACCCGTCATTACGTCACCTAGCCCATCTAATGCATCTCAGAAAAATCACGAGATGCTGCTGCTGGCCCTGCAAAGACTCTCAGAGGCTGTAGGACTAAACTGCCCAATAAGCCAGAGCATTATATGTTTTCCTCATCTCCTTGAATATTTTCAAGAACATCAATTTTAAAAAAAGGGGCAGGGGCAGGAACGTTAAAACAGATAAACATTTTTTATTTCATTTTTGTGGTACCAGGGATTGAACTCAGGGGCACTCGACCACTGGGCCACATCCCCAGCCCTTTTTTGTATTTTATTAGAGACAGGGTCTCACTGAGTCGCTAAGTGCCTTGCCATTGCTGAGGCTAGCTTTGAACTTGGGATCCTCCTGCCTCAGCCTCCCAAGTGCTGGGATTAAAGGCGTGCGCCACCACGCCCAGATTAACAGTTCTTTAAAAGATTTAAAATAGAATTACATGATCTGGCAAATTCCACTTCTGGGTAAAACACACTCCAGAGAATTGAAAGCAGGTGTCAGAGAAATTAGTGTGCCCTCATTCACTGCAGCACTATTCATAGTAGCCAGGAGGCATAAGCACCGTAAGTGTGCACAAACGGATGAGGGGATAAACACAATGTGGTATGCACATACAATGGATTATTAGTCAGCCCTGAAAAGGAAGAAAATTCTGACACATGCTATGACAGAGATGAACTTTGAGGACACTGTATTAAGTGAAATAAGCCCAAGGAAAAAGTTGAATGCTGTCTACTTGTGTGAGGGATCCAGTCGATTAAAAAGACAGTAGAATGGTTGTCAGGGGTTGGGGAAGGGTGAACAGGGAGTTAGTGTCTAGTAGGTGGAGTTTTAGTTTTACCAAGTAAGAAGAGCTCTAGGCAGTGGGGAAGGTCATGTGGTCAGTGTGACTATAACTAATGCCACTGAACTGCAACCTGAAAATGGTGATGTTTCTGTTATGTGCATTTTACAAGAAAAAAAAAAAGGTTCTGTTTAATGACTAGCAGTCTCCAATCAGTCGTGATTGTGTAACTATATCAAAAACTTTTAGCCAGCATAGCACTCTATGGTCGCTCATTTCTCTAAGGATCTTTTGTAACAGTTCACTTGATATCAGCGCTGCAGTTAGTTACCCAGTTATGATCCACAAACCTGAAATCAACGTCCAGCTCCAACATCATGTTTTGAACTTCAGATGATAAAGCTGAATTCCTTAAAGTGACATTGCAAGCAACTACCCTATGGGTCTCTGTGACTGGCGTTGAGCTGGGTCAAATTATAAAGAATATTGACTCTTTCTATTGACGACAAAAGTATCAAAATAATTTCAGCTGCCCTGAACACTTTTCCTACAAAGTCACTTAATATGAAAAGGTGAAGGCTGTGGTGTGGCTCAGTGGCTCAGCCCTTGCCCCTGGGCTCAATCCCCAGCACCACCAAAAAAACAAAAAAGGCTCATCTGCAAATACTATGCCATTTTCCATTTTATGAAAGAAACTTGATCATTTGGGGTCTGACATCCACAGAGGCCCTGGAACAACACCCTGGGGACACAGGGGACAGAGCTCACAACCTGGGCTAACCAAAGCACATGAAAAGGTCACGCAGCTGAGGGACACCATGGGACCGAAGCTGTACCTCTTGGTGATCTGGCTCGGCTCCTGCAGATCGGGGTCCAGGTCAAAGGCCTCATTATCCAGCAGCCTGCGCAGCGTCACATCCGCCAGCTGCTCCATGATCCTGAAGACCTCATCCAGGCTCAGAAACATGGAGAAGTCGCGCTCCTTATTCTGCGTGGTGATCCGGATGGTGTCTGTCAGAAAGACGTTGGATGTCCTTTCCAATTTCTGGATATCAACCCAAGGGATCACAAGTTTAACTGAAAGACAAAAGATGCAAATCCAGATCCCACCATGAAATTTGAGCCAAACTGGAATGCATCAGCAAGTAACAAGCCAAAGCTTTATTTTTTCATTTACGCTAAACTGCAAATGTCTTCAAAGCCAGCCCAAGAGAGAGGAGCACAGAACTGCCTGAGAGCTGCTGGGGAAAGCACAGCTCACGTGCCAATGGCTTTCTCAAAGATCTAGGTGGAATCTCTCAGGTGGCTGGCTACTGCAGACTTCCGAGGAACATCATTTTGGGATACTAACAGCACGCACCTTCAAGAATATCTAATCAAGCCATGCAAAAGCTTCTTAGCAAACAAACTCCAGTTTCAAAAGCAGCATTCATAGATCAAGGTAGAGGGAAAATGGAGTGTGAAAAAGGACGATTCCTGATCTCCTTTACAGAAACGGGCTGAACATTTAGTCTGAGTCAGATGACTTTTGTTATGCTTAGAAGACAGTACAAGCAGTTCTTATGAAATTCTAAAGTAATACAGTACAGTTAGACAATAGGGTGTGTACCTCCCAGCTACCCAGGAGACTGAGCCCAGGAGTTTGAGGCCAGCCAAAGAGTTTGGGCAACAAAGCAAGACTCTGTCTCTTAAGAAAAAGAAAGTAGGAGCCGGGCACAGTGGCACATGCCTGTAACCCCAGCACCTGGGAGGCTGAGGCAGGAGGATCATGAGTTCAAAGCCAGCCTCAGCAATGGCAAGGCACTTAGCAACTCAGTGAGACCCTGTCTCTAATAAAAATACAAAAAAGGGCTGGGCCCAGAGGTCGAGTGCCCCTAGGAAGGAAGGAAGGAAAGAAGGAAGGAAGGAAGGAAGGAAGGAAGGAAGGAAGGAAGGAAGGAAGAAAGAAAGAAAGAGCTGGAATGTGGCTCAGTACTAGAGCATTTGCCTAGCATGTGTGAGGCCAGGTGCTGTGGCACACACCTATAATACCAGTGACGCAAGAGGCAGGAGGATCCCAAGTTTGAGGCAAATTAGCAAGGCCCTGTCCCCAAAAAAGAGATTTTTTAAAAAGGGGCTCAACAGTTGAGATCCCTGGGTTCAATCCTCAGTCCTGCAAATAATAATAAAGTAATATAGTACAGGTAATACATTAAAATTTTTTTTAGTTGTAGATGGACATAATACCTTTATTTTTTAATGTGGTGCTAAGGATCAAACCCAGTGCCTCATACATGAGGCAAGTGCTCCACCCCTGAGCTAGAACCCCAGCCCCCAGGGAATACATTCTTAAACATTCTATTCCCAGAATTGTTTTTGATACAGTGATAGGTAGTGGGCTAATGCAGACGAAAGGGGGGAAAGATACAGTCTTGAATCTGATAGCTGATTCATCAAAGAGAGATAACTTAAGTTGGAAGACATCACTAAATATTAGGAATCATTATTTTTTTTCCAAATATCATCATCCTCACATGATTAGGTTTAGTGACAATCATTAGTGTCCAAAAAGAAACCATTTCCTTTTCAAGTCAAAGTAGGGATGAATGTCGTGTTTCTGACATTTCTCTCCATTGATTCAGCAGTACCATTTTTGATGCTCTTAGAGTTTTAAATGGCCTCAATTCTACATCAGGCCTGAGAATACACTTTTCCAGCTATTTCTGGTCTCACACCTGCACTCACTCCACTCCACTGTCAACTTCAGTTCATTACGTGGCAGCTTTGTGAAGAGCCCTGCATTTAAGAAGCACAAACAGGAAAAACTAACCTAGAAACAAATAAGCCACCACCAACTTGATGGAACCCAGCACAAAAACAAAGATATGGTGTAAATTATGTGGGGCCCAAGGAAGGCATCGGGGAGGGGAACAAGCTGAACTGGATTTTGAAGGACAAACAGGAGTTTCCAAACAGGCTAAGTCTGAAGACAGAGGGAGAAGCAGGGTGTTCATTTTGAAAAGCATTTCAGAAAGAACAGGAGTATAGATGGCCAAGGTTAGGCCAGAGCCCACTGCAAGCAAAGTCAGGATAGGGCTGCGCACATGAGCGGGGTCCTGAGGCATCAGAAAGAGAGAACAGCACGTGCAGGAAGCTGGCCACAGCTGACATTCATCGGTACGCCCAGCACAGGTGCTGGGGACACCGTGCTCTGAAATCAGTTTCCATGGCAATGGCTTTTGAAACCTTGAATACACAACTGACATGCGTGGCCTTGCTTTTCCCTGTGGGAATGCCATCACCTAGGAGAGGGCCCATTGGTGAGATGTCAATCCATCCTTCTGGTTCTCAAGCGGACCCAGGTAAAGAATTCTGTCCTAAAAGCAACTGCATATCCGACAGTCACGATGTTCAGGGCTGGATATTTTAAAAGATGTCCTTCTGCATCAAGCAGCAGGAACACATTCTGCTCTTTCAGACATACTCAGCCCTCAGATATGATACTGTGTTTTCAACCTGATCTATGGTACTAAAAGCCCTTCAGTAGCTATTTAAAGTGAGCTACACAGATATGCTTCCAAAGGTAGTGGAGAAATGAGTTGTCTCAAAAAACCAAGCTCCCTAGTTGCAGCACGTATAATTAAACCTCATTATCTGCACAAGTCGTTTGGAAATTACTCCAGCATCACCTGCTGTCATCTCAACCATCCACTTCAATCTTTTGTTGTGAACATGATCTTTAATGGTCTCTGGGGACAGTGCCAAGCGTCCCCAGGGCCGACTTCATCTTGAAGGACCAGATCACTGCGGATGCTGGCACGGGCCTCACTTACGTTCCTTGCCCAGGAAGAAGGAGTAGAAGCAGAGGTGGTTGATGCTGAGGTACAGCCAGCCTTGGCGGGGCACCCGGCCCTTCCAGCAGCAGCAAGAGTAGTAGGTGACCAGCTTCTCTGCCTCGGGGAAGTTGAACCTGGCCTCGAACTTCACCAGGGCTTCTCGGAACTTCTCGGGCTCCTCCTCCTGCTCTGCGAGCCTGCTGCTGGTCTCCTCAGCAATCAGAGCCTAAGGCACGGAAAGATGGGGGCCTTTATCCAGGGAACTGGGCAAAGGGAAGGGAGAGGAGAAGGGACAGGGAGAGGAAGGACGGGTGCGCCCAGGCACTTGAGGAGGCTGTGCCAAATCCATGACACCCACCCCATCCACTACCTAGAGACAGCCACAGCCAGAACAAAAGCAGCAGCGATCAATTAACCATCATGAGGTCGCGAAACCCAAGGACAGGTCTCTTACTCAGCCACTTACTGACCAGGAAGCCTGAATCAGCTGACTTCTAAGACTGTGAGAATTTCGATTCTCAAATTATTTTCCAGATCTCCCTACGCTGACACTAACAGTGCGGATCTCCAAAGCCTCCCACAGGCCCGTGTGCTAAGGGCTGCATGGCCAGGGTGGTGTGCTGGGACGTGGTGGAGCCTTCCAAGGAGGGGTCTGGTGGGAGGTCCTTGGGTCACTAGGGGTGTGCCCTTGAAGGGGACAGCAGGCCCCAGCCCCCTCCTCCCTGCTTCCTGGCTCACCACGAGGTGAACAGTTCTGCTCGGCCCTAAGCCCCTGCCGTGGTGTGCTGTCCTGTCCAGGCCAAAACAACTGGGCCAACCAGTCATGGAGTATAGCCTCCAAAACTGTGAGCCAATATGAGCCTCTCCCGAGTCGATCATCTCAGGTATTGTTACAGTGATGGAAAGCCGACTGTCGAGACCCAGTGACAGGTTCTGGTGTGTGAACTCACATTGACCCTGAAGAATGACCCAAACAGGGGATAAGAATTAGGCTTTTTAGAACACGAACAAAGGTCTTCATTAGGTTCACAAAGGTCAGTACAATGCTAAGTGCAGGATTTTGCAAAGCCTCCGTACTGTACTGCCACTGCACACTCTGTAGTTTTTGAAGGCGGAAGGGGGACCCTGGCCCAGCTTCCAAGCACTGGGGTGTGCGGGAGACGGCAGAGGCCGTGGAGACTCTGAGTTGCCCAACAACCACCACCAAGAAGGGGCCCTCGTGCTCTGTGGTGGTGGCAGAAGGGTCTAAAATATAAGCTGTGGCCTGTTTCTAAAGGGCGACAATCTGTGGTTACCTGCCCTGTTCTTTTGATTAACATTTTCACTTCTGTTTTATGGGACTGTCTTATGAGAGTCTATGTTTCTTTTTTTTTTTTTTTTAATCATTTATTTATTGCCTTTAGTTGTACACAAGGTGTTTATTTTTATGTGGTACTGAGAATCGAACCCGGGCTGCACGCTCTGCCGCTGAGCCACAACCCCAGCCCCGAGAGTCTATGTTTCTTAAGATGAGGCTGCTTCTTTGGGGGTGCTACCAAATCCTCACTGTATAAGCTATTTTAGAAGTAAAACCTGGGCACTAACATTAAAATAATCTAATTTTAAATTCCTTTTAGAATAAACCTGACGACACTGATCGTCTTCTTTGTGATCTATCAGGCTCCAGAGCAAAGAGGCCTGGCTGAGAACAGGACCCAGCAGCTCCAGGCACAGCCAGGATGGTGGCTGTGTGGCCTCCTAACCCTCGCGGGCTGCAGTGTCACAGGCACAGCTTGAAGCAGGGGGAGTTTTTCAAGTTTTATGGAGCATCCAAGTGTCTAAGGATATGAGCAGGGAAGCCCAAACTGCAAGTCCTTTGGATTTGGCCAGAGGAGGGGGGAGCAAATGTCAAGCTGTTCTCTCAGACTCCCCCCAGCACAGCCTCCTCAGGTTTTCTCTTTCCTTTCTTCTTTCTTTTAGGGCATGTTAGCTTTGAAGTGTCATGGATCAATAATGTCACCCCAAAATATGCCACTTTAGCAAAAGGATTATTTTGAGCTGAAGATAAGTGAGAAGCCCAAAAGACTAGGTACCCAAAAGACTCTCTGCCCTCCCCATCTGCCCCAGATCAGGAGGGAATCTCCATCTGCACAGGTGACTCCACCTCTGCCTCAGGAAGACAACCTTGACCTCTAGGTCTTAGCACCACAAGGAACTCCCACAACCTCGAGACAGCCCTGACCTTCCATTAGTTTCTCCCCATATGTTTACTGTTTACAGCCCTTGCTGTGCACGCCAGAAGCCTGAACCCTCTTTCCTGTCACATCATCCTCTGCCAATTTGTTGTTTTTCCTTAAGATGCTATGCAAGGTCAGATTCTAACCCTTTCCAAGTTACTCCTTGTTGAGTCTCTGCCACGTATCTACAATCAACATGCATTAAAATTAACTGTTTTCCCCTTATTAATCTGTCTTTTGTCAGTGTAATTTCCAGGCCCTCAGCAAGAGAACCTAGGAGGTTAGAGGAACATTGTTCTCCTTTTACAGAAGTGTTTCAAAACCCAGTGTAGCAGAAATAAGTTTCCTTCCTTCAAATTAAGGGAGACACCTAAATCAAACAACCACTACAGTCCACGTTGGACCAAGAAAGGCAGGTCAAGTGCTGCAAATGCTCAGTGCCATCCGACACAGGGCTCTGAGCCAGGCCACTGGGCCAGCATGGGGGTGACCCAAGGGCTGTGCATGTCTTCCACCACGGCAGGCCTGCTCTGACCCCACGGGACAAGGCCATGCTCTGGATGCAAAGTGCTGGCTGGCCTGGGCCACCTCTGCTCTTTTCTGTCCTGCAAATGCCCCCTGGTCCCCAAAAGGAAAGAGTGCTTCTCTTTTTTCCTCTAAAATAAAAAATTCACTTTGACACCCTTTACTAAAAGCTGTGACTCTTAAGTTTTGTTTTGAAGAAAACAAAATCCATTTTCTGGGATTTCTAAATGTTTTTATTAGTGCATTCCAGTTATACATAGTCGTGGGGTTAATCCTGACATGATCATATATGCACGGAATATGACGTGCTCCCTTTCAGTTCCCAGTGCTTCCTACTTTACTGGTCTTCCTCTGTCTACTGTTTGTCAGTGGGTGCTTTATTGACGTACATAAAAGGTGGAATTCACTGTGGCGTATTTATCTATATGTACAGCAGTATTTTGCTGGTTTCATTCCACATTTGGGGATCAGTTGAATAGAGGAAAGGGACTGAAGGGGAGGAAGGAGGGACAGGAAAAGGGAGGAAAAGCGGAATGGTTTGGGATGTTTTATCCCAAGGGAAGAAAACCGTACTGCGGGCTTATGTGTTCAGGTGTGTAACGAGAGTGAAATTTAGAACGAGAAACCATCTCCCCGCCCATTAGGATCTTAAAGCACCAATTACTCATCATGTTCCTGTAGTGAGACCAATTATATAAGAATGTAACTGGCAGGGCCAGGCGTGGTGGCGCACACCTGTAACCCCAGCACTTGGGAGGCTGAGGCAGGAGGATCCCGAGTTCAAAGCCAGCCTCAGCAATGGCGAGGCACTTAGCAACTCAGTGAGACCCTGTCTCTAATAAAATACAAAAAGGGCTGGGGATGTGGCTCAGTGGTCGAGTGCCCCTGAGTTCAATCCCTGGTACCAAAAAAATAGGATGTAACTGGCAGGAGGTACCAACAAATACCTCCCCAACATTCCTATCCTGCCTTCTCAAAGCTTAATTGGCTTTAATTCCATTTAATTAACATCTGAAGAACAAGCATCCACTATCAGCAGGAGGAGCACTACATCCAACACGGTGACAAATGGCACAGCCGCAAAAAAGTCAGGAGTAACTAATTCGAGGAAGAAAATAATGAGTGGCTCTGCAAAATCAGAAATCTTAACTTTATGGGGTTTTTGTTCCCCAAGAACAAAAAGGACTTTTACATCTGTAAAGGATAACAGGAACTGGGCCTGAGAATGAAGACTGTTTGTTTTTAATTTCAGGTGTATTTTTCTGGACTGCAAAGACTGACCGGTGACAAATTGAACTAATTTGGCTTTATGCATTAAGCCAAAAAGTGTAATTAGACTGGTGAAAACTGTGGGTACGCTACAGAGTTCAAAATGTCATAAAGAGTTACCCGCAAGATGGAAAGAAAGGTTAGGGTCAAGGGACCTACCTTCACCTTCCCTTTGACAAAGCTGGCAATGTCATCTTTATTATCAAAGACGGACAAAGTATGGAGGAGATTCTGTTCTAGCCAGTCCCAGTGCTGGTTTATCTCCTCTAACGTTGCACCTGGATCAGAACAGAAAGACAGAGATTAAAAAACAAAAGTCAATGATTTCCCCAACATTACCTCTCCTGTGTTTATGTCACGAAACACCCCATGATAGGGTTCTCACAGCCTGCGCTAGCTACCCTGTGTCACTGAAAAGCTGGCACCCTCCACTGGTGCCATGGTCTCTCCTGCCACTGCACTGGGACTTACACACTCCAGTCTCCCAGCCATGTGACAGGCCAGCCCACCAAGTATGTGAGCCTAGGGACTCCTGTGACCACCTATGCACCTTGATAATGTGCAGAGCACCTGCCCCTCAAGTGACAGAAGCATCTGTGATTATGCGGCTGTCCCAGCATAGAACACAGCCCCAGTGGCAGACTGATTCTGAACAGTCTCACACAGTGTCCCCATGAGAAGAGAGGTCCCTGGAGAAGTACCAAAGCCACGTTCACAGAGGAAGGACCTCTTGGGAAGGGCTTCACAAGATGTGGCCACTTGCAGCAGGCACTGTTCGACCAACAAGCAGCAGCCAGGACATTCACAGGTTTACAAGTGGACACTTCAGACCATCCACAGCAATACCCTTAAAAACCTATAAGCTGTGGGCTGGGGGCTGTGGCTCAGTGGTAGAGTGCTCGCCTAGCGCGTGCATGGCCCGGGTTCGATCCTCAGCACCATGTAAAAACAAAGGCATTGTGTATGACTAAAGCAAATTAATACATTAAAAAAAACCTATAAGATGAGGTACATGTTAACAAACACAAAAGCAGGAATCAAATATGCTAAGTTAATGTCTTTCAAAGCAACTAAAAAATGTCACCATGTTATTGGAGCATTAAGCAATGCCATTAACCAAACGCATGTCATTTCAGCCATCTGTTTCTTTTACTCCAGCACACAGGTGTACCCCAGCAAAGGGTTCTGCACACAGCAGACGCTCAGTGGCGTGCTCAGTAAAGCAAGCACAATCCTGGACAAGAAAAGGCACGTCTGTACCAGGTGGTCTAGGTCAGCTGGATTTCCAAAATGGACATGGAATGCATTATAACCTCAGAGAAATTAAAGGCCACCAGACAACAGTGCAGAATAACTGAGCCAGTGTGAGAGGCACAAGGGTCACTGGAGTCACAACTTATCCAAACGCCACATGTACAGTTTTTTGAAAACTGAACTTCCTGTCCCACCATATCTTACCTGCAACCTTCCTCTCCCAGACTGTAAATTCATGTGAATATCCTGTAATACAGGTCGAGCAACCCAACCTGGAAATCCAAAATCTGAAGTGCTCCCAAGTCTGAAACTTTGAGCACCAATAGGATGGAAAACCCCATACTTGATTTCTGGCTCGAAGTACACAAAGTAAACTACTTTATGCACAAGAGTGAAAATATTATATAAAAGCACCTTCAGGCCATCTGGATGAGGTGCATGGGAAACAAATGAAGCTCACATTTAGATTGGGTGGCATTGGTATTATGTATATGCATATATCCCATAGTCCTAGAGAACCCAAAACTTTTCTGGGACCCAGGATTTTGGATAAGGGATAGCCAACCTGTACCTCACAGAAGAAAGGGCCAGAGGACTCACTCTGAACTTGAGGATTTGGGTCTGTGAGAATGAAGCACGTCTGCACTGGGATTGCTGTTCTGAGGGCACATCAGGGTAGAATTAAAAGCAGCACCTAGCAGAAGTCCACATAGGAAAGAGAAATGCCCAGAACAACAGCACTTGGTTCCCTGTGCTCTCCCCTGTTTAGGCACAGGGTGGCTGAAGGCCATCCCTGGGTCACCACCAAAGCCAGTCTCCGTCGGCACTGGGAGGCCAATCCATGGCCGTCTCCACCCACCACCTCTACTCCCGGGTCAGGCACCCAGAGGACGCAGCCAGCAACCTCCCCACCTCCTGTCTTGCTCGCTAAGGATCCCTAAGGCTGGGCAGCAGCCCACCTGGGGACTAGAAGGAGCCAACTCTGGGGCGAGTGGCCACCATCCTCATTTTTCTACTTCCCTCCCTCTAGGGGGCTCCTGTGGAGCCCCGAAAACGCTGGCCCTTCAGACTCCCCATGTTTTAGGATTGGGAAAGCTCATTTTAAATCAAAAGCATACCAAGCAATTCCAGCCTCTCCTGAGGCTTCCAAACCTTTTCCTACTGACCCTGGTCCTTCAGGCACTATGACTGACTGACTGTATACGGGGCCTGGCTCAGATGGACATCTGGTACACCTGCCTCTGACTCCAGCCTCCCTGCCCCCATTAGCACCCTAGGTGAGAGCTGTGTAGGGGTAGGTCACAAGAACACCCCTGAACCTGGAGAGTCAGCAATGGAATCATAAGGACAGCCCATCACTCACAGAGTGGGGTTCCACTGAAGCTCACAGGTACCTGGGGGTGGCCAGGGCTCCATCCTCCCTGGTACCGTGTGGCCTTCGCTTTCTGTGTCTTTACCCTTTACTACCTGTCACACTAAAAAAGAGCTAGTTAGGATCCCAAACAACCATGGGAAGAACAAACTTTAGAAGGAATAGCTTTATTGGCCTTCAACCATTTGCTCTGTTTTCATGTACTCCTCATTTATCACAATTTAAAAGTTGGAGAAGTGGGCGGCAGACAGGAGGGGAGAGGTCTCGCCTTGTGGTTCTAGTCTATTCCAGGCGTGAGCTCACTGATCTGTAATGAAGACTGGAGGAGGAAAAGGGGAGGCGCAGATACTTGTCCAAGGTCATTTTCAAATGAAGGGCAAGCCAGGTATGATCTCATGCTTGACCTTTGAATTTTTCAGTAGCTTTTACATAGTCCTTAAGTCCAGTACGTGCCATGGCTGGACACTAAAAGAGCCGCTCTGTTTGCCCTGGAGGGAGTTCACTGGCCTCTGCAATGCCACCTTCCTGACTGCACCTTTCTGGGTGATACCATATATTTTCATTATCATGCTACATCAGCTCACAGGGGCCAACGTAGTCAACTATTAATAGCTAGCTGTGTGTGGCTTCAACTGATAACATTCAATAATATGAATAAAATTATAACCAATCTCTAATGCAATATGTCACCATGGAATTAAGACCTCAGAAAAAGACATCAAAAAATAATTCTTCTATCCACTGCAGGGAGCTTATGATAAGGAAAGACAATTATAAAACAAAACCAAATCCACACCTTGAAAGAGGAAATACATAAACTCTATCATCACTGGGCTACAGTGAGATTTGATTACAACCTACCCTGCTCCTGAATCCAAACCTCGGTGTGCGCCTCTCCCAGCCAAGACGTCAACTTGATGAAACTTTTCCACTCTACTGTCTACTTCCTACAGAAGTTGCCAAACAGCAGGGAAACTTTCCAAACTATCATTTCCTCTGCAGGGAAGTCTTAGGATGGGCTTCCCAAATACCATCAATCAAGGCAAGCCAACTGCACGTCCGTGACCTCAAAGAACTAAAAAAGAGTCATTCAGCATCATCACACACCATAGCTGAGAACCTACACATCAAGTGCTTTCCAAATTACATGAAGTCGTCCCACTGGATACAGTGTAAAGAAAATGACATTGAATTGGAACTAGTATGCATGTCACCTAGTACGGGTGGCTACTGAATTGTGAACTATTTGTTAGTGACTTATTAGTGAATATGTACATATTAGTAAACGTATTTCTCTCCAGGTTAGGGGCAAAAACAGTTTGAAAGTCACAACATTACAGACATACGAGGGTTGGGAAAAGATAGAGGAGAAAATAAGAAAGTACACTTTGCCATCTATCATAGAGACAGGATGATAAAAAGTCTACAAATCAACACTGTAGCGCTATTTCCACCCATTCTGCAGCAGCCCTCTAAACCCAAGCAGAGGAAAACTGTTAGGGCCTGAACGTGTCTCTCCAGACTTCTCAAGTTCAAGGCCTCACCCCCAGTGGGACTGAAGACAGGGCTCATCAGAGGCGATGAGGCCCAACGAGGACACAAGGGTAAGGTCCTGACCAGGAGGACTGGTGTCCTCACAAGGAGGTACCAGGAGTGTGCATGCACTCAGGAGAGGCCACATAAGGACACAGTGAGAAGGTGGATCTCTGCAGCCAAGGACAGAGGCCTCATCAGGAACCAACACTGTTGGCACCTTGATCTCGACTTCCAGCCTCCATAACTGTGAGAAAAATAAATATCTGTTGTTTCACCCCCAAGTCTGCGGTGTTTTGCAATGGCAGTTCTAGCAGACCAACATAGGCCTCTAAAACCAAAATTCACAGCAGCTTCGTGGATTGTAAAAGAAGTACAATTTGCTAAGCTATGCCCTGTTTTATTAAGGCCTCTAATTTGGTAGAAAAAAAAGTTTCCATTTCCAGAAAAAATCAAAGTCATGCCAGGTGCGGTGGCGCATGCCTGTAACCCCAGCACTTGGGAGGCTGAGGCAGGAGGATTGCAAGTTCAAAGCCAGCCCCAGCAATGGCGAGGCATTAAGCAACTCAGTGAGACCCTGTCTCTAATAAAATACAAAAAAGGGCTGGGGATGTGGCCCAGGGGTCAAGTGCCCCTGAGTTCAATCCCCAGTACCAAAAAAAAAAAAAAAAAAGGAAAGTCATGGAATGCTAAGATTTATAGATTTCTTTTTTTCTGAATACATAGAGTGTGTTAGGCATTTTGTTAGGGATCATTCAGCTTCATTAAAATATCATAAGGTAGCCAGGCATGGTGGCACATGCCTATAATCCCAGTCATTCAGGAGGCTGAGGCAACAGGATCATCAGCTCAAAGCCAGCCTCAGCAACTTAATGAAGCCCTAAGTAACTCAGTGAGATACAGTCTCAAAATATAAAGAAAGGGGTTGGGGATGTGGCTCAGCGGTTAAGCACCCCTGGGTTTGACCCCCAGTTTTAAAAAAAAATACACACACACACACACACACACACACACACGTGCATGCCAGGTGCATTGGTGCACACCTGTAATCCCACATACTCAGGAGGCTAAGGCAGGAGGATTACAAATTTGAGGCCAGCCTGGGCAATGTAGTGAGGCCCTGTCTTAAAAATTAAAAAAAAAAAATTCTTTTTAAGGGTTGGGGATGCAGCTAACCAGTACAGCATCACTGGGTTCAAATCCTAATACCAGGAAAAAAAAATCATAAGGTATCCCCAGTACTACCCAAAATTACATATATACACATGCATACAAATATACACACAAACATGCATATACACATATATATAAAATTTCAGGCATTACTGTGACCATTTTCTAGGCAAGAAGTACAAAAGGTGAGGAAGAGCGCCAACCCCACACCCATTTATGTGAACCAAGGCCTCGTGCTCTGCATGTGGCACGGCCATGGACGGGAGCTCTGAGGCCAAGTCACACTGACACACACACAATACTCCTTCTCTTAGGTTTTCCTCGGGAGTATTTTCAGAAAATAAAGCAAGCATCTCATCATCTCTACCTACAGCCTCTGCACGAACACAGCCACAAATATCTTGACCCGAGTTTCAGTTTCAAAAAGCAACTGTTTCTTTCCACATAATAAAAGTCCAACTGAGTTAAGTGCCTCCTCCAGCCTCCTCAGTCCTCATTCACCAGGCGTGGCATTCCTATGCACACAGGGCAGATCTGTCCTCGTGAAATGGCAACAGGCCTCTCTGCTGGCCAATCCTAACCACCTACTGTCTAAATGCCACTCAGATTACAAAGGACTAGAAAAGGTGTTAACTGCCAGGGCAGTGTTGCTCCTAAATGTCACTCATCCTCTGCAGAGTAGCACAGGAGCGCAGAATGCAAGTAACAATTGCAACGAGGGAGGGAGATGTGTAAACCAAAAGCCTTTATTTTCAGAAATCCCACATTCTTCAAGTGGACACAGCAAGATCTAATCTATGAAGTCTCCAGTAATATCTTACAGGAGTACCAGGATTTATAATATTTTTCTCCATGTATTTTTCTCACTATGTAGTTTTAAATATTTTTATATTATTGTGTTGAGGTTTTTTTTCCTTCAAAAGTACTTGTGATAAATACAAATATTTGCAATACCTGGAATCAAGCTCAACTGACATTGAAAGTAAGTTGGTTTCATATTAATACCATCTGATGTGCTTTATAGAAACAGAAGTGGGAATGGAAGACAGGAAAAAAAATGACATATAACCAGATTAAAAAATAATAATAAATCAGTAAGGGCACACAGCGATGATCCCAGGTGCCTGGGAAGCTCACGCAGGAGGACGGCAAGTTCATGGCCAGCCTGGGCACCTTAGTGAGATGCTGTTTCAAAAATCAAAAAGGACTGAGGATGTAGCTCAGTGGTAGAGTGCCTCTGGGTTCAATCCCCAGTACCAGAACAAAACAAACAAACAAAAATCAGAAACAGAACTAGAAATAACACAGACAATAGGAACAGAAGGAAAAAACCATAAACAGCTCCTGTACCTGTACTCCATATATCTGGAAGGAAGAGCAGGGCATGGCCTGATGAATGCTAGAGATTTCATGATGCACATGGAGAGAGACAGACAGACAGACACGCTAATATCAAACCCTGAAGGATGAAAACCATAATATCCGAAATGAGAACTATACTTGTGGGATTAAGAGTAGAATAGAAATGGCAGATAAAAGAAGAAGGAATTTGAAGACAGAGTGATAGAAACTTTAAAAGGAAAAACGGAGAAAAAGATTAATAGTAACTCAAAAAGATCAGATGCAGGGGCTGGAGTTGTGGCTCAGTGGTAGAGCACGTGCCTAGCACATGTGAGGCACTGGGTTCGATTCTTGACACCACATACAAATAAATAAATGAATAAAATAAAGGTCCATCAATGTCTAAAAAAAAAGATCAAATGCACTGTGGAACAAGCAGCAGACTATAATACTGGAGTTCCCAGGAAAAATGGGCAGGGACAGAGAACAAGAAAAAAGTATGTATTTGAAGCATACTGGCTGAGAATTTTCAAGTTTTATTGCGGGGGTCCGTGGTGGACTTGGCAAGAGGTGCAATGTAGCATGATCTATCGGGGGGCTGCCAAAGTGGGTTGTCAGCTGGGGGGTGCTACGCCAGCACTCAACATAGCACAAAGTAAAGGAGTCAGCCGGTGGTGGAAGAAATCAGCACACACAGACAACAAGTCAGGCTGCTGAATCTTCTCTCTTTACTTTCACTTTGTTGTAGGTATTTAAGCATAATTTTTGGCAGTACAAATTGTTTATACTTTCTTTTGTGATTTCATTACAGACATGACTTAATTTATAGATTACATTTTAGACATATTAACTTTCTTATTTTATATATTTCAAGGTTTTGAGGTCACTTGTACCTTTTCAAGGCCCTGTACATAACTGTCTGGGCATATTATAATTTTGTCATTTTTTATCTAATTAGTTTAAGTGAAAATTTATTTCTCACGGATTCCCTGAAACTGTTTACTCTGCACACCATTCAGGCTGTCTGATAAAAGTCAACTTTCTCTGTCTGGGATTCCAAAGCACTATTGTTTTTCTTTTATAGCAGTTGTTTATAAAACCTAGAAGCAGGGAAAAGAGGGGCAAAGCTGAATGTTAACTCTAAAGGACTTTTTACTCTAAGGAATTTATATCTACTCTAAAAGTAAGAAAGATCTATTTTCAATCACAAAAAGACTCTTAAAGCTTAATAACTAGGAATTAAGTACTTATAGAAAAAGGTTTGTGTTATTCTTTTCAAGAAAAGATAAATGTACAGAGTTAGTCTGGATCTAAATAATTGAAATAGCAATACCTGGTGGCCATATATGTGAATAAAGAACTGAACAGCAAGTTAATAGAACCTTCGCAGTCAAAGTTAACTCTTTTAGCACCAAGATATCTTTCATGAAAAGAGAGGGCTTTATCAACAAAAAGGTTATAGAGAAGCATAGGGAATATGAGCAGATCACATTGGAGTAACAGCCATTAGCCAATCCTTGTGGTGGTTTGATTTTTCGTCATATGTCAGGGGAATACCCCTGGGCTAGGCCAAGTCCATGTATCAGGAAGTCATGTTTTTGGCTGATGTGTTCTCAATGTCCCCAACATTTCTTTTCCCCTTTTTTGTTGATGGGAGTCCACCCTACTCGAGAGTGTGCCTGTCTTAGGTTGCCCCTCCCCTCGGGGGGTCTTACCCGTCACTGACTGCCACTCTAGCACTTCAGGTGGACTTACCCAAGGCCAGCAAGCCGCAGTGGCCCGGGGGGGAAGACATGGGACAGAACAGTCGCCTTTGGGAAGGCTTCCCGTAGATGATTTAGACTTCCACTTCTTGTCAAGGACCATAGCCTAGTTCATAGGGCTCCCGACCATCATTGCTGAGGGCAGCATATTGTTGGTGGACCACCATAGGCTGTACTGATTTTGCCCTGTCCTTAAGGAAGATGCCACTAAGATGCTATAGAAAATGCCACATTTTATGAAATAAAGAAACATACAATTCCAAGGGTCTCAGTAAGCCCAAATCAGAAAAAGCATGGGAAAAAGAAAATCACACTGAACATCACAATGAACATGAACATCTCAATCAAAGTGGTATACACCCCTAATAATCAGAACATCAGAAAAACACAGCTCTATAGGAAAAAAGAAGATAGCAGATTTCTCATCAGACACACAGGCCAGAATATATGAAGCAACGGCTTCAAATAACAGTACTGAAAAAACAATCAACTCACAAGTAGTGGAAGGAAATACAAGTGAATTCTTCTATAACCTGGGATGGGAAAATCCTCCTAATCATGACTCAAAATCAGAAACTAGGAAAGAAATGAATTACAAATCCTACATTAAAAAGGGGGAAAAAAGTACATGGTCAAACACACCAAAAACAATTACCACCCAAAGACAAATAACCAGCTGGAAAAGCATTTTTAATCTTCTATCTCAGATAAATGGCTAATATTCCTAACAGAGTGCCTAAAAATTGAGGGGGGCAGAGAAAACCATCCAACTAAAACACCAGGCAATTAATAGAAACAAAGAATTTCTCAAAACAATCTTTGTACATGAAAGAGTTAAAAATAAAAGACTGAATTAAAACCTGGCCAAGGGCAGGGGGTGTGGGTGTGGGAAGATTGGAAGTTCACTGGATTAGCCAAATGGGGAAGGGAGAGGGGATGGGAAGGGGAAAGACAGTAGAATGAGTAGGGCATCACTTTCCTGTGTTCATATATGAATACACGCCCAGTGAAACTCCACATCACGTACAATCACAAGAATGGGAAGTTACACTCCATGTATGTATGATATGTCCAAATATACTCTACTGTCAGATATACCTAAAAAGAACAAAAAAGCAGGGGAAAAAATGTTGCCAAAGCAATATCTCACCTATCAGGCTGGCAAAAATCAGAAACTTTAACCGTATGTCTTTTGACAATTTGGTGGGAAAAGCAGATGCTTTTATATGTCACTGTTGGGGTTTTCTCTAAATGGTACAACCCCAGTGAGGAAGAGGAATTCAGCAATATCTAACAAAATGTCACGTTCATTTACCCTCGGGCCCAGCAATCCCACTTCTAAAAGTTTTCAACAAAAAAAGGACACAATGACTCAGGTACAAAAATATTTACTGGGGCATTATTTGTCATGGCAAACGTGGAAAATGACCCAAACACACGTCTGTATAAACCATGGTACCTCCTACACAGTGAAAGAAAAACACCTTCTCTCCACTCTGGAATGATTTCTAGGATACACTGGCAAATGAAAAAGGAAAGACGTGAACACAATGTAAGAGTTATAATGCTCACCTATAATCCCAACAGCCCGGGAGGCTGAGGCAGAAGCATCACAAGTTCAAAAACAGTCTCAGCAAAAGCAAGGCAGTACAACTCAGTGAGACCCTGTCTCTTAATAAAATAGAAAATAGGGCTGAGGATGTGGCTCAGTGGTTGAGTACCCCTGAGTTCAAGTCCTGGTACCCCCCCACCCCCCAAAAAAAAAGAATTATAAAGCAAAACAGTGTAACTCTAAGCCGGGGGGGGGGGAAGGTTCTAGAGGGCAGAGGAACTCTAGGGATGGGCACCGACAAATTCTCTACAAATACTTTCCAGATTTTATAGGTTTGATTTAGGAATCATGACAGTTTTACATTTTTTGGAAATTAGGCTAAATCCATAAGGAAAAAAAATCCTAAAGGGGTGGAGGACAGAAAATTTTCAGTTACTAAAATAATAACCAAAAAAAACCCTGTTTTAAACAGTGTTTTGACAACATTTATAGCTAAATATATTCCAAGGCCAAATAAAGCTGCAATAACTTGAATTTCATTCAAGTACCCTTATTAACAGCAATATTGGTATTATTTGGAAATGATGTGTATACATACACTAGATATATGAACAAATCATGTGAACATTGTTAGAAATTAAAATTTTCAGTGTACAAGAAAAAAACATAATCAAAGTTATAACCATGTAGTTTTATGGCTGATTTCATGATTTATTTTTTTCCCCAACACACACACTCCTTAGGTTTACACTGACTTGAAAAACTTTAGAAGCAATGACAACCCAGTAACAATAAGCAACCCTCCAACCCAGACTGAAATCCCTAAATACCATTTCCCCCCAAAAAAGGAGTCAAGGCTGTTTGGAAGAAAGACAAGTTCTAGAGAAGAAGCTGGAAATGTCCAAGACAGCGTTTACCATCTTGTTGGACCAAAAAGCAAGAAAACACTCTTAGGTGTTGCTATAACAAAATACTTCAGACTGGGAAAATTATTTAAAAAAAAAAAAAGAGGTTTAATTTAGCTCATAGTTTTGTAGGCTACAAGTCCAAGATCAAGGGGCCCCATCTGGGCAGGACCTGGTGCTGTGTCATGACATGGTGGAAGGCATCACATGGCAAGAACGTGTACACAAGGATGTGAGAGAGCAAGCCGAGGAACCCAAACCGCTTTAGAGTGACACACTTTAGCGGTTAGTGGTAACTAACCTCGTCCTGAGGGACCACCTCCAGTCTCTCAAGAGAAACATGGATCCCCGTGGATCCCGCATGGCCCCAAACACCTCTGCAGGCCCCACAACCTCCACACTGTTGGGAATTAAGGCTCAGCACAAGTTTTGGCTGGGACAAAACCACATAAACTACAGCACAAAGAGGAACAGAGATGAGACAAAAAGTCACTCTAATAGGCAGAAGCTAGACTCCGCATTTCAAAAAGCACAGCCATCACCTGAACCAAGGAAGATATTTTTTAAAAAGTCCTGGCTTTTGATGTTGACTGTACAATTCTTTCCATTTTTCTGTGTTGGAAAAATTCATAATGAAATGTGAGAAGCAGAGAAGCTTGATTTTAAAATATTTAAAAGGGAGAGAGGGAAAGAAAAAGGGGGAAAAAAAAGCTAAAGCAAAAAAAAAAAATAATTCCCCATCATCACTGCAGATGACCAGGGTGCCAACTCCTTATGCCAACAGGCAATTAAAGGGCAAAAGCAAGCATCTCCTGCCCCTTTTATAAAATTATTGTCTCAGGATCACTAAATAGACCCAGCCAAGGGGGCAAAGTTATTTAAAGATAGACTCAAACCAACAGGTGTACAGGATTGATTAGGTCAGGAAAATCACCATTTGCAAAGTCCATAGAGGAAAAGTGAATTCAGGCAATGATCACAATGCCCAAAAGCACCAGGTGGCAGCTTGTGGGGATGAACATGGTGCAAGCTGCCCTGTGAACTCACCAACAAGACCCTAAGACATTCCATAATGTGTGTGTAAGAAGAAAATCAATACATAGCGCCTCCGACTAAGTAGTCATCCTTTTAAAAAAAAACAAACCCAAGTTTAATTAAACCTTCACTAACTTCCAGTTTTCAGGAAACATGATGGTCAGAGCACCGAGCTGAATGACACCTCAAGGAGATGAACAAATGGCCCAAGCAGGACAGGCCCAATTTCTTCAAGTGGGTGACAAGAGAAGAAGGGAAGGACAGGGAGAGGTGAAAAGAGCAGAGCCCGTCTTCACTAAAGGGACTGAAACACCATAGCCAAATGCTGAGTGTCACTCGTGGAGTCAGATGAGAGCCATCCAGACCTACGAAGGTTCCCCGAAGGCAGCAGGAAGCGCAGGAATAGGCTCAATTCAAGTGACACCAAGGACCATGGCTTATAGCATGGTAGTCCTGAAGAACGGCCAGACTCCAGAGATGCCCTTGGATGTGCAGGAGTGAAGTATCATCATTTTTCAGGTTTGTTTTAAATACTTTGGGGAGTGGGGAGGCATAGAGGAAGAGAAGGCAGGGTGGGCAGTACCTTGATCCAGAGGCTTCTGTGAGATGAGTCTGCAGGAGTCTACACCAGCCCCACAACAGCGGGCTATATTCAGACATCTTTACAATGAAAAAACGACAAACCCCTTCTTAGCAAAATAAAGAAAAAAGGCATAATTGTGGATAGGTATCTCCCACCCACAAGAAACAGGTTATGGCTTGAATGCAAGGTGTCCCCACCATGGCTCCTGTGCTAATGCAGGAATGTCTGCAGTGAAGCGGTGGGAGCTGCGACCTGATCAGTCCGTCCTAGCTGGAATGGACTGGGTGGGACGTGGGCAGGTGGGACGTGACTGGAGGAGGTGGGTCACTGGGGATGTGCCCTGGAAGGGTTCATCTTCTCTGCAGCCCCTTTCCCTCTCTGCTTCTTGGCCCCCTGTCCTGAGCAGCACCGTCACTAAGAACCATCTACAACGGAAAGGGATCAACCTAGACATCTGCTAAGCCCCCTCTGGCAGGCTCCTTTGTTGAACACAGAAGTTAAGCAACCTGTAAGAACTAGAGAAGAGTTTCACTTTAGGTTTAAAGTTTTGTTGGTTTTGTTTGTTTGTTTGTTTGTAGTTTTATTCTTAAAGATGGGTTTCACCATGGTCCTCCACCACACCCTTCCACCATGATGTTCCGCCTCACCCTAGGCCCAAGCAATGGAGTCGGCCAACCATGGACTAAAGCTCTAGAACCACATACTCTTCCTCCCCCACGTTGTTCTTGTCAGATGTTTTGGTCACAGCCATGAAAAGCTGATGAACACAGAATGTAAATTCAGAAGTAAAAGCAAGGAGAGAAAACAGGGCAGAGAATTTCACACACCCTGAATTTCCTTATTATTACAGGTGGAGCATCCCTCCTCCAGGGAGCACCAAGGCCTGTGAAATCTGAACCTTCTGAGCACCACACAATGCCACAAGCGGAAAAGCTCCATACCATGAAACTATATTGTGCACAAAGTTACTGAAAGTATTGTAGAGGGGCTTGGGCTTAGCAGCAGAGCACACGTCTTGCATGTGTGAGGCCCTGGGTTCAATCCTCAGCACCACATAAATAAAATATATTGTTTTTTAAAAAACGGAGAATTCGTTTAAAAAGATATTGTATAAAATTACCTTCAGGCTATGTATAGAAGGTGGATATGAAATAAATTAATTTCATGGTCAGACCTGGGTCTCGTATCCAAAATATCTCATCATGTATATACAAATATTCCAAAATCCAAAGAAGTCCAAAATCTGAAGCACTTCTGGGCCCAAGCATTTTGGATAAGGGATTCTCAACCTGAAATTTTTAAAGCAGGATCACTCCTGGCCTCAGACAATTTGGACACATTAGGTCCCAGCATCTGTCACAGAAGCTAGAGAAACAAAAACCCTGGAGAGAGCCCCCTGGGACACCACGGAATGCAAGTAAGACTGGAGGAGGAGGACACTCCACACCAGACTAGCCAAAACAGCCAAGGAGAAGGAGCCTCAGTACGGCTGCTCTTCTGCCGTCCAGGTGATCCCTAAGAACCATCTGCAACTAAAAGGGATTAAACTAAATCTGCTAAGACCCCTTAGGAAGTTAGGCAACCTGTAAGATACTAGAGAAAAGTTTCACTCCAGGCTTAAAGTTTTTTTGTTTTTCTGTTTTTTAATTTTTTATTTTTTGGAGTTTTATTATTCTAAAGATGGGTTGTCCAGTCTGTCTGGAATCCTGGGCTCAAGAGATCCTCACTTCAGCCTCTCAAGTTGCTGGGACTCCAGGCATGTGCTGGAATCCAAAGATTTTTTTTAACATCACTACTGACCTCAAAATGTACTAAAGGTTAGACTCGGCATCCACCTGCTTTTTGGATAACTATAAATGACATCCCTCATGGAAGGAGGAGACCTTCAGTGAATATCATTATTTGTGCATAGGCAACATGACTTTCTTTAAGCACATTAAGAGCTTGGTGACAGCAACTCCATAGTAGATGCACAAGCAGGCACCCCTCAGCCATTTTGGAAAGTGAACCCCACCATGGGACTCTCCAGCCAGTGTTGTCCCAAGAGGACACTGAGCAACTGAAAACAGTGTGACAGCCCATGCTGCCTGATCAGAGTGTGGACCCAGACAATTCTAATCGTCCTCTTGCTGGGCTGCCTCCCAGATGTTTCTTGAAGCACCCGTACCTTCTGGTCTTGGAAAAAAAAAAATCTAGTTGGCATGTCTGCCCTTTGCCACGCTGGCACGGAGTTCAGGAAGATGCTAATCTGACCCACCCTGGAACATTTCCTCCTTAATAAAGCTCTCTCTCCAAAGACAAAGCAAACAGTGATGCAGAATACAAGAAACCAAAACACGAACCACAGTCAAGGCACAGATAAGAGAGTGTATCAGAACACTCTGAAAGCACACTTTCAGCCTGTGGCTGAGCGGCCCAAGCAGAACCCTGGTGCCTGATGCGGCCTGCAAATGGCCAAGCTCCTGCACCCTGCCCCTCCCCCTCCAAAGACTGACAATTACACCTCCTGCCATGCTTCTAGAGAGGAAGAAATGCAGCAAGCATGAGAAAGGAGATTTCTTTTAACTGGGCAGCATAATTCCTATGATTCTCCATTTTTAAGAACATACACAATGTTTTGATTAACAAAGTTATCTCAGCTTCCTTTCGTGATCTTTAAAATTTCAAAAGGATTTTTTTTTCACTTTCCAAACCTGAACTATTAGGTAAACTTTCTTCAAACTACAGTTGCCCCTCAGCATCTGTGAAGGATTGGTTTCAAAACCCTTCAGAGATACCAAAATCCAAAGATGCTCAAGCCCCTTATATAAAATGGTACATAGAGCCGGGCGCGGTGGCGCACACCTGTAATCCCAGCACTTTGGGAGGCTGAGGCAGGAGGATCGCGAGTTCAAAGCCAGCCTCAGCAATGGCGAGGCACTTACCAACTCAGTGAGACCCTGTCTCTAAATAAAATACAAAAAAGGTCTGGGGATGTGACCCAGTGGTTGAGTACCCCTGAGTTCAATCCCCAGTACCACAAAAAAAAAAAAAAAAAAGGTACATAGTATTGACCTATAACCTGGGCACATCCTCCTGTACACTCTAAGTTATCTCTAGATTACTCAAAATACCTAATACGATGTAAATGATATGTAAACAGAGGTTATACTACAGCGTTTAGGGAACAGTGACAAGAACAAGTGTACGTGTTCAGTACAAAAGCAATTTTTTTCTGACCATTTTCGATCCACAGTTGATAGAATCTGCAAATGCTGAATCCACAGATGCCCAGGCTAACTAAGCACACACCATCTCCCAAGATGCAGACATGCCCGTCCTCTGCTTGAACATCCTGCACACCAGCTCAGGAAAGCCCATCTCCTGACCCTCCCACTACAGCACAGCTCCTTCCTTTTTTCCTGTTTTCCTGCTTTCTTTCATTTCACTCAAGTCCATGGGAGAGATCTTGCTAGCAATGGGAAAACTCGGCACTTAGGCAGCTACAAACAAATCCAAAGTACTGTGAAGGCCAGAAGTCCAAACTCAAGTCTGTAAAGACCTGAGTGCTGTTATCTCTACAAAAGGCCTGGTGGGCCTCTCAGAGCCTCTGCTCCTGCAGCCACGTTCACCAGGGAGGACACCCTCCTGGGCTGCCTCTGTGACCTCTTTTGGGAGCCAGAAATGACAGTCTACCTCGGCCTTGAACCTGCAGTAAGAGAAACCAAATTATTACATAAGTAAATCAATTCTTGGACCGATTCTAGGCAGGTCCCTCAAAGTCCTGCAGTTCTTGCCAGTGTTTTTTCCTGCTTCCTGGAAACCAGGCAAAGGCAACAATGTGGAGAATAAAGTGTGCGTTTCAGCAGCACAGCGACAGCACTGCGAGCCAGCCACCAGGAGGAGGGTGCGGGAGCCACGTCCCACACAGGAACTGACGAGAAGAGCTAAGGTGCAGCCCGGCATGGTCTGGACTTCTCAAAACGGAACAGGCCCACGACTAACCAAGACCACCAGGCACAGAGAACCAGCAGCAAAGGCTCCTCATTCTTCCAGGGCCCCAGAGACCTCGTCACAGCTCAGAGTCAACACAGCGGGGTTCAGGGTCCTCTTATCACTCCTGCTCCTCTCCACCTTCTTTCTTCCCCGAGCCCCAACCTGAGTGGGGACTGGCTCCTGGCATGCGGCCCTCCTGATTCCATGTACCGTGTCCTTATTTCTACTCACAGGCCAGCCAGTACATGTGATTCTAAAAAGAAAGCAGACATACAATGGAATATCATGCAGCCTTAACAAGGAAGGACGTCCTGATCCACACAGCGGCGTGGATGAGCCTTGAAGACTAGCCAGGTGAACCAAGCCAGCCACAGGATAATGCAGTGTGAGTCCGCCAGAGGCGGTTCCTCGTCAAACTCAGAGACAGGAGGGGGACGGCAGCTGCCAGGGAGAGGGGAGCCGAGAGTGGCTGTGTAATGGGTGCGGAGGTTCAGTTGGGGAACTTGAGAAGTGTTCTGGAGCTCGATGGTGGGGATGCCTGTGTGTCACTGTGAAAGTACTTAATGCAACTGAAGTGCACACCTAAAAATGATTAGGAGAGCACGTTTTGTTATGTACATTTTACAAGAAAAAATTTTGTTGAAAGAAAGAAACACAAACTCCATCTTGCAAGTTCTCTGACTGCTCAAGGATCATGACCAGGCCTGTGCCGTGCCCTCGAATATCCTTGCTCTGGCTTCTCAGAAACGGCCCAAGAAGTCTTGTCTGTAATTACAGATGCTCCTCAACTTACAATGGGGCTGCATCCCAATAAACTCATCATAAGTTGAGATTCCTGTAAATAAAGTGTATTTACTACCTAAGCCACTGAACACCACAGCTTAGCCTAACCTCCCTTCAACATATTCAGAACACATCCATTACCCTGATTTTGGACACAACCATCTTATACAAAGCCTATTTACTTATCATAAAGTGTTGAAGAGCTCATGTAACTTATCAAATGCTATACCATAGCGAAAAGCAGAATATTTGCACGGCTATGCTTTTACACCACTGGGAAGTCAAAAAAATCCTTAAGTCTGACCACCCTAAGTCAAGGGGCCACCTGGACATGTCACCTTCCCTCCCCTTACAAGTGTTCACCACTCGGTCACCTTCTTTCCATACTTCCCTGCCATCTACCCACCCCTGCTTCACTGGGCACTGACTACATGTCCAGTGCTGTCCTGGGCGTGGGAGGGTCAGCAGCCAGCAAGACGCTCAGAACGTTTATTTCCATGAGGGGGACAGGAAGAAACAGTAAATGACAGTGACATGAGCGCCAGGAGGGTGTCGGGAACGGATGTGTGAGCTCCAGCCTGAAGGACTGGGCATGCTCCGCAGTCTACAACCCCCAGACCACTCAGCCACTCCTGCAGCATATCTTTGTCCCTAAAGCTTGGCATCTTCATAAGGCTGTGGGATTCTTTGTCCCTGTTAAATTAAAACAGTAATAACAACTTGTCTCTCCTTCCAACCTGTTGTCCACAGACCTTTTGCCAAATGACATAGTTCACCCATGAAATAGTCTAACTAAAAGAAAAAGGAAAAACTTCCTCTTAAAGGTCCCCCTGCTTCCCTGTCCTGCCGCGGGGAGCCTGGTGGAGACAGGGGCCGTTCTCACAGGCCGTCTTCCTGGTCCTATCCTGTGCTCGGCTCACCCCGGCCCTTCCTACCGTTCTTGTTTGTGCTTCATCTGACCCAAATTCCTGGGCAGGGATCCTTTCTCCATGCTCAACACACAACGAAATATCAACCATGGCAAGTCAATAACACTCAAGATGCCCAAGTAAGGCCTGCAGAAGCCCCAGACCAAAACACACCCACAGCTCCCATCCTTAACCCAAGAAAAGCCCCCTGAAAAGAACGGTCCATTACCCGGGACCCTCTGTGGGCAAGATGAGGACAGAAAGCGAGGCACTGGCAAACCTGGCCTGCGTCAGACCCAAAGCAAAAGTCCAGCCAAGGACAAAGTGCAGGAGGCAGAGCCTGGCTCAAAAGAAAGAGTCCAGAAACTAAACTGCCCAGAACTGCTGTCCTGCGGGGGTGTGGACATCAAGGAAGCCAGAGTGAACCTCCAGCAGGCAATCTGCCAGTCTGTCCACGTCCCCTTTGGCAACATGCACACACCCTACAGACACATACTCCCACTGTGGGCGCCGTCTTCAAGGTCCCGTCCTCTCTGGCTTTCCCAGCTCGCTTCCCACCTGGACTTGTCATTTCATGGCCCTGTAAAGCTGGATGGAGGAGGACTGCCGAATCCCCACCACGCAGGTGACTGGTGCCCAGCAGGCACAGAACATGTCAGATGAATGGTCTTTGGGGAGGACAAGTGTCTTGGAACTTTGAAGTGAAGAGATGTTTGATTGTTTTTAAAATACTGAAAAATCAGAACCAAATAAGTATCCAATAAAGGACCAAATGAGTAAATCGAGCAACAGCCACAGGGTTGAATGGTAGGCAGCCATTCAGAATGGCATTGCATGGCTCTAGTTTTGAAGGGGTGGGTTTAGGAATAGAGCAAAGTTGGAGCTGACTCCCCACTCTGCCAACTCCCCAGGAGCCAGCCTAGCAAGGACACAAAAATTCAAATATTTGTATCAGAAGCTCCAAATCCAGAGCAAGATCAACCCTTCTGCCTAGGTTAGAGGGGACCCGGGAGAAACACAAGGACAGGATCCCCCTTCTTTAGCACACTCCATGCCTAGACCAGCAGCAGACCAGTCCTCTTTGCTCTGCTCCCAAGTTGAAAAGCCCCACCACACTACTGCCTCTATAATGTCTGGGATAACAACACCCAAGATGAGGAGAAGCAGCACAGCAACCACACCCACAATCAACAGCAGGAGAAGAGAAACTCGAGAACTAAAGGTTCTGGAAATGGAGATACAACCTAGAAGGAAGTGAACACTCCAAGAAGAAAAGGAAATTCTCAAATGCTTTGTGCTCCAAAGCAATAAACTAAGAACATAAATTTAACCAAACAGGAACCCACAGATGAAATGAGGAAATAAAAGATGAAAAGGAGATTAAAGGTATAGAGCAATGAACTGAGGATCAAAGCAACCTGGCAAAACTAGTGACTAATATTGAGATACAGAAAACACTGCTGAAAACTGTATTAACAGCTCCATAAAGTTATGTACAGAATGGACAGTGCAGATGAAAAGCACAGATAAAGAAAAACAAAAAATGAAATGCCAACAATAGCTATCCAACATAAAATGCCTTTAAAGTAGAGAATCCAACAAACAGAACATAAACTATAATAGACATGAAGAATGACAAATCTCCCACATGAAAATGATTAAAGAAGTCCATCTTCAGGATGCAAGAGCACAGTTACAGAAAATGTTAACACATGCACATGGCGGTAACAGATGCCAATCAGGTTACTAAAGGTTAATGATAAAGGCAGAGTGGTATGCACTAAAAGCACATCATCATCACGAGTGGCAGGGACTGGGGGGAGGGCATCAGACCAGCCTGATAATTCTCATGTTGCTGGCTACATACTGGAAGACCCTAGAGCCAGCCAGCTCTAATGTGTAGCCCATGACTATCATACCCAGCCAAGCTATCACTCAAGTCCAAAAGCAAGGAGCAGACATCTGGGCATGTGAAAACATTCAGAGAACAGGATACTCATGAGCGCAGTAGGAGGGAAAAACAAAACAATCAGGAATGCAGCCAGTTAAGAGATGAACCAAAATAAAAGATTCTGGATTGGGAGAGCCATACCCGAGTAGAAGCATTAAAGCTATGTAAATGCAGAGCTGAGACAAAAAATAACAGAAAACAGTGTTACAGGACAGAATGAGAATCACAGTGGAAAGTTAATAACTTTTTAAGATGAGAAGTTGGGGAAGCAGAGGGAGAATAAGAATGCTATACCCTGGCAGGGCGCGGTGGGACACGCCTATAATCCCAGCAGCTCGGGAGGCTGAGGCAAGAGGATCACGAGTTCAAAGCCAGCCTCAGCAACAGTGAGGTGCTAAGCAACTCAGTGAGACCCTGTCTCTAAATAAAATCCAAAATAGGGCTGGGAATGTGGTTCAGTGGTTGAGTGTCCCTAAGTTCAATCCCCAGTACCCCAAAAAAGAATGCTGCACCCTGGTCCTGTAGGATGGTTTGTCAATGAACACAGTCAGAAGTGAAGCACTGTCTCTCAAGTACCATGATTCTAACCTTATAACGCTTTCAAAAATCTCTTCCCTTACCCTTACTGGAACCTTTTAGGAAAATAATCTTTCTTGTGTTAAACATTTATTTGAAGTTTAATTGTTTTTTGTTTTACTTCCATTTCTTTCCTTTTATTGAAATCAACTAAACCTCATAATTTTGTTATAAAATAGAACTGGCAGACAAGTTACATTAAATAACAGCACATCTACACATCTTGGTACCTATCCTTGAGGTTACTTTGGATGGTTAGGATTGTAGCAATGGATATTTTCTTTTGGGGGGGGGGGTACCAAGGATTGAAATCAGGGGCACTCAACCACTTAGCCACATCCCCAGCCCTTTTTTGTATTTTATTCAGAGACAGGGTCTCACTGAGTTGCTTAGTGCCTCACTTTTGCTGAGGCTGGCTTTGAACTTGCAATCCTCCTGCCTCAGCCTCACAAACTGCTGGGATTATAGGAATGCACCACCATGCCTGGCTGGATATTTGATTCTTCTTACTTCTTTCAATGTTGATTTCTTTAAATTGAGACTACATGAAGGTGGGGTTGTGGCTCAGTGGTAGAGCGCTCGCCTAGCACATGCACAGCCTAGGTTCGATCCTCAGCACCACGTAAAAATAAATAAATAAAATACCAACTACAACTAAAAAATAAATATTAAAAAATTGAGCATACATGATTTTTTTATCACTTTATATAAAAATAGAATGATCTGTCTTGATCAAAAACAGGAGGTACTGGGAAATGCGATTGACCAAATGATATTATGTGCCTGTATGAATATGTCATAATGAATCCCATTATGTACAATTACAATGGAACACAAATGAACAGACTGGAAAAGAAACAATGAGATGTGAACAGTGGCTAGGGCAGGATGGTGGAGGTGAAGGAGAAATCGCTGCTTGTATGTTCTGTA
Organism: Tamias sibiricus; assembly: GCA_025594165.1. Taxonomy (NCBI): domain Eukaryota; kingdom Metazoa; phylum Chordata; class Mammalia; order Rodentia; family Sciuridae; genus Tamias; species Tamias sibiricus. Next base: position 670,922 of record CM046670.1, read on the forward strand.
TTTTTCCAGGGGAAATTCTGCTGGTAGACAGGAGGTGATGGTGGAAGTTTATGGTACCTAATACAATGTTTAAAAAAAAAAAAAAAACTAGGGGCTGGGGTTGTGGCTCAGCGGTAGAGCGCTCACCTAGCATGTGCATGGCCTGGGTTCCATCTCGGTACCACGTAAAAATAAAGGCATTGTGTACAACTAAAGTAAATAAATAAATATTAAAAAAAAAAACTAAAACCTTTTCTGACTCTACACATAAGTAAACAGAAGATAATGTAAACCCACTGGATAAAGGGTTACAGATTATTATTGTCCCCACTTTTAATCTCTGGAAGGCTGATCACCTAGTATGTGTGTAGGAAGACCTCATTTGGGGTTTACTTATAACAGAAGGGGCTTCTTGGGCTGTACCCATTCCAGGACCTGAGCAGTTACAGAGCCAACACCCAGGAGGACCAGGCCCTCAGGTGGAGGAGGAGGGAACTTCTAAATTTCCTCACCCCCCGCAGCCCTGGGATCCACTCTCTTGGTGCAGACCTGGAACACGGGGTGCAAGTCAGACGCAGCCCTCGGACTTTGCCCCCGGGTCATTGCCACACATGCACACACCTGGGAACACATCTGTTAAGTCAGAAACAAGACTAGGAAGGAAATGGCCATTTCACACCAACAACGTGTGAGTGCCCTCAAACACGCCACTCAGCAGCCTGGTGTGCCCGCGCTCACAGATGTATGTGCTCTTGACGGTTAAAGAGACAGACACGCGGAGGAGGAGAGCACAGGAGCTCCTGGAGCAGGGGAGGCTCCCGGGGTTACCTGAGGCTCACCCACATGCAGATGCTCAGCATGCTCGGATGGAGGGACATTCCGATGGAACAAGACTCACCAGTGGCTATGGCCCAGTAAACGTCTGATCCATTCAGTAACTCACCACATGCTATGGGAGAATACACCTGCGACCCGGGAACTTGAAGCAGAATCCGAAACGGAGCGACCCGTGCGTTGGAATCCAGCACTGCGTCCAGAGCACCTACCAGGCGACCTTCAAGGGAAAAGAGAAGACAACACACCTGTGAGCTCAGGACTGGCCAGGCCCGCAGCCAGCGCAGCTGCCACTCCCGACGTGTGCAAGGCCGCATGGCCACTGGTGAGAGCCTCGGGCGCAAGCTCTGACACACCCACAGGGGTCAGAGCTCCTTGGGGCCCAGGGATCCAGCTTCCTTGCACCTGTTTCCCCCACACCGGGTATTAGAGTCAGACTGCCTGATTTGAACTCCAGCTCCATCACTTTCAACTGTGTGGCCTTAGGCAAGTTACCCAACTTCTCTGTGCACTGGTTTCCTCGTTTGTAAGAGAAAGTAATCACACTATACCTCTAAGGGTAAATATGAAAATCAAGTCATCATCTGAAGTGCTCAGACTATTGCCTGGCCCATGAGAAGCACCACGTGAGTGCTGCCCACTACTATCATCATCATGATCTGCATCTCATGTGGGAGAATGCTTCCTGCCTACTCTAGAAAGGTACCGTGAGAGACTCAAAGACACAGCCAAGTCCCTCGCAGACCACAAGGCACAGGTGGCAGGTGAAGGACTGGCACTCTGCGGCGATGAATGGCAGCGCACTGGCGCCTCCCTAGAGGAGGTGAAGCCCTTCTCCTCCCCTCACTCACGCTCCTTAACCAGCAGGCCCTGTGGAGTGGGTTTACTTTTGTTTAACAACCTCCGATGTTAAGCAGAGTTGAATCATGGAGGAAAAAGTCACTGACCTGCACCCCACCACCCCAGAGTGTGTGGTGTACGTGTCACCCAAACAGGGACGTCCTCCTCCACAACATGCCTGACAGAGTCACTCGTGCGTTCCCACCCTCTGATCCTCCGCGTGCTGCCAAGTGCCCACCCTGCACGCCAGGACTCATGGGGGGGTCACGTCCTGATAGACCCGTCACAGGCGAACTCACTGCGACTCAGAAGCACACGGGATGCACCCACTTGTCCCCCCAGCTCGGCAGCAGGGCCACTCGCCTGCCCTCCTGATCGCAGGCTGGCTGGGGCCTGCAGCCCTCTGCGACCGCCCCCACACCAGAGAGGCCCAGGCCACATCCCCAGGAGAAGATCCAGATTCAAAACTCCACGAACAGTTTCTACTGAACACAGGCCACCTCACACCATTGCAGGATCAAAGACTCTAAGTCCAGAAATCAAGAACTGCCTGTCCTGTGCTTTTGCCACAAGGGACCCGATCAGAATCACACACTGCATTTAGCCAGCACATCTCTCAGGAGACATCCTTGACTTTCATGACCTTGACGGTTTCCAAGGCTACTGGCCAGTCCTTCAGCAGGCAGTCCCCGGTGGTGGCTTGGCTGATGCTCCATTATGATTAGACTCAGGTCTCCTCTGTGGCTGGGATCACAGAAGTGATGCTGTTTTTTCATCACATGCTGTCAGGTGGAAACAATTTCAACTTGCTCCATTCCTGATGAGGTTCACGTGATGGCTTCACTACGTTAGTGGTTGCTAGGCCTCTGCGCCATGAAGTTATTATTTGTCCTGTAATCAACAAGTCTCCTACCGAAAAACTACAAAATCATGTGAATTTCCCATTCTTCAAAGTTTCAGTTTATTAACTTTTATTGGTATGGCCTCATCCTTACTTCTTTTATTCAGTGGGTTAGGATGCACTACTGTTAATCACTTGGATGCTCTGAATGTCCCAGCCTTGGCAGGTAGGAAGCCCTTCACGCTGCTCTCTGTGACTGTTGGACACGTACGCAGGGTTTTTCATATTTTCTGGCACAATAAAATATTCCAACATCATCTTGTACTTTGCCTGCTCCAGTCCTGAAATCAGACGTTTTTCTAAGGAATTCTATTTCCTTTCATGAGGACTGCTATTCAAAAGCCAATATCTGCCTGTAATCCCAGTGGCTTGGGGGGCTGAGGCAGGAGGATCACGAGTTCAAAACCAGCCTCAGTAACTTAGTGAGCAACTTAGCAAGACCCTGTCTCAAATTAAAGAAATAAAAAGGGCTGGGGATGTGGCTCAGTGGTTCAATCCCTGGTACAAAATAAAAATAAAAAGCCAACATCTGGGAGCTCACTGCTAACAGGGCACGCCCAGGACCTCTCAGTGGAAAGAGCTGGGTATGTATGTACATATGTCCTCGTACATTTACACACATGCATACCCCTCTCTGATACAGTGGCACCTGTTTGTGTGTATGCATGCATATAACCTATAGATAGAAAAGCTGGCTTCCTACCAATGCCTCCAGCTGCTAGCCACTACCTGCGTCCACTGTTTCTTTCCCTGCTTGCAGCTCTCTCCCACACAGAAGCCCCATCTCCACCACCCTCAACAGATCCACTTCCCCAATCGACCTTTCTGTTGCTGCCAACATCCATCCCAGGAGACGCCCTCCTCACCCTGTGCTCCAAGCGCCCAGATGCCCAGCGCCCGCAGTGCCCTTCACCTGCCCTACTTAATGACTTCCCCAGCAGAAGGGAGGAAGCACACGTGGGTTTTTTTTTGTTTTTGTTTTTGTTTTTTTTTGGTACTGGGGATTGAACTCAGGGGCACTCGACCACTGGGCCACATCCCCAGCCCTTTTTTTGTATTTTATTAGAAGCAGGGTCTCACTGAGTTACTAAGTGCCTCACCATTGCTGAGGCTGGCTTTGAACTCGCGATCCTCCTGCCTCAGCCTCCCAAGTGCTGGGTTACAGGCGTGTGCCACCGCGCCCGGCACACATGGGTTTTATAGCAGTCATTCCTTTGGCCAGGCCCAGTCCCCTTCCTGGTTTGTCACGGGGTGCCAGATGACCACGGGGGCAGGAAGGCTGTCTGCTGGATGGAGAGCTGACACGGGGGGCTCAGTGCCAAGATCACCAGGATGGGGGAACAGGGTTTATGCTCTGTTTTCAAAAGACTGATGAAGCGACACATTTGTCTAACAAAGACGGACATGGTGATGGAGACACTGATGAAGATCAGAAAGGAGCCCATCACGTGACGCTTCTAAGACATCTGCATTAGAACCCACGTAGAGTTTGTAAGAAGCAGCCTGGGGGACCCTAGTTGACACCAAAAGAAGGGAGCAGGGAGGCTGTACAGCAACTCCTCAGCCATACAGAGGGCTGGGACTTCTGACTGCATAGTGGTGATTTCTCTCAGATGCTTTTGAAAAGGTCAGGAGGTCTGTGTCACCCAGCCCCTTAGACTGCTGGGCAGGTGGGCAGGGCACCAAGGAAAAAGCCACAAGGGGACTTCCAGCTTCAGTTCCAACATGCGAAGAGCCTGGAAACCATCCCTCCCATAAATGCAAGCAGAGGCCAAGCAGACTGGAAATTGGAGACTTTTCTTGGACTCATCAGAGAACTGAGGTCACAGGTCAAACCATAACCCCCAAATCGAGAGACACAGGGGAATTCCAAGAGCCAAGCTGGGACCTGCTTCCCTAGTGCTGAAGCCATGAATAGTAGGACACACGAGGACTGATTGGGACAAACTGAGGGGGCTGAGTGTGGACAAGAGTAAGAGAAAGAACTCCTGGTGCTGCAGTCTTAAGGCGCCCCCAAACCAGCACAGGGGTCTCACCAGAACCCACGAGTTCCCACTGCAGGATCCCAGGAGACCCCTGTGGCCCTCTGCACAGCATCCTCAGGGCCCCACCGCAGCTGGGAAAGGTCCTTCTCTGGCTCCCATATCTCCTCTGGCTTTCATGTTCCCAAGGGGGTGGGAGGAAGTGGCGAGGACACACTTGTGAAGGTCAGAGGCCAGAATGCAGGTCCACTGATGACTGAGACTGACTGATATGATTCTAGAACCCCTCCCCTCCCCCACAGCAAAAGCTCCAGTATAAGCCGGGCGCGGTGGCGCACACCTGTAATCCCAGCACTTTGGGAGGCTGAGGCAGGAGGATCGCGAGTTCAAAGCCAGCCTCAGCAATGGGGAGGCACTTAGCAACTCAGTGAGACCCTGTCTCTAAACAAAATACAAAAAAGGTCTGGGGATGTGACCCAGTGGTCGAGTGCCCCTGAGTTCAATCCCCGGTACCACAAAAAAAAAAAAAAAAAAAAAAAAAAAGCTCCAGTATAGATGACACAGGATGATAGCCCAAAGAGCAGTGAGACTCAGACCATCTGAGAAGTTCTTAGTCCCAAAGACAAAAGGGGAGACCCAACCAGGACACCTGAGGACTGTGAAACCCCTCTACCCACAGCTACAGCAAACTATAAACAGCCCACATCCCAGACAGAGCAGCAAACCCACACTGAAGACTATTCCCTCAGTTCTTATTACTCAGTATATCTGGATTTTAACCAAAAAAAAAAAAAAAAAAAAAGTATACAAAACATGCCAGTAGGCAAGAAAAAACACTTTATTAAAAGATAAAGCAGCTGGCATGGTGTCCCATGCCTGTAATCCCAGCAGGAGTCTGAAGCAGGAGGATCGCGAGTTCAAAGTCAGCCTCAGTAACTTAGTGAGGCCCTAAGCAACTCAGAGAGACCCTGTCTCTAAATAAAATATAAAAAGGCTGGGGATGTAGCTCAGTGATTAAGCATGCCTGGGTTCAATCCTTGGTACAAAGGAAAGAAAAGAAAAGAAAAGAAAAAAAGGTTAAAGCATGCATCAGAATAAGATGCAAACATGACAGATCATGGTACTCAGAGAATTTTTTAAATAACTGTGATTAATAGGTTAAGGGCTCTAAAGAAAAGGTAAACAGTATGGAAGAATAGGTAATGTAAGCAGAGAGATGGAAACTCTAAGAAACGTGAAAAACAAAATAAATATAAATAAACGAAAATGAAGATTGCCCTTGATGGGCTCATCGGTAGCCTGGACAGTCAAGGAAAGAAATCAGTGAACTTGAAGATAGAGCCACAGAAACTTCCACTGAAAAGCCAAGAGACACAGATACAGAGAAGAACAGAATATCTGACAGCTGTGGGTAATTCCAAAAGATATAAGTGCCCAAAACTGGAAAATCAGGAGAAGAGGAAAGCAATCATTTGAAGAAGTAATGGCCAAGAATTTGCCAAATTAATGGCATGCTCCAGAACACAGATCCAAGAAGAATGGAGAACACCAAGTACATAAATGTAAAAAAAAAAAAAAAAAAAAAAAAAAAAAAAATTTAAAATCTACACTGAGGTATATCATGTGCAAACTTAAGAAACCAAAAAGAATATCTTGAAAGAAGGTGGGGTCTGAAACAGACAGCCTAGTAGAAATAAGATAATTACAGCAGACTTCTCCAAGCATGCACTTAAGTGAGTTGAAATAAAGTGCTGAAAGAAAAGAACCAAACAATAAATCCATATCCAGTGAGGATTTTCTTTTTTTGATACTGGGTTTTGAATCCAGGGGTGCTCTACCTCTGATCCACATCCCCAGTTCTCTTGTTTATTTTGAGACAGGGATTCAATAAATTGCTGAGGCTGGCCTCAAACTTGTGAATTCTCCTGCCTCAGTCTCCCAAATTGGTAGGATTACCAGCGTGCCAGGCTATACCCAGTGAAATTATCCTTCAAAATTGAAAAAGAAAGACTTCCTTGAACAATAACAGGAAATTCATTTCCAGGAGACAAATTATTCAGAGAGGAAGAAAATGACACAGATCAGTAACTCAGAGCTACATAAAGAAGTGTGTCCAAGAGGAAATAAACGAAGGTAAAATAAAATCTTATTTTTCATATTCCTGATCTAAAAGAAATGTTTAAAGAGTTAATAGTAAAAATTTATTGAGTGATTACAGTATATAAATAAGTGAAATGAATGACAACAATGTCATAAAAGATGAGAGGATTTGGAAATACTGTTATAAGATATTTCCATTTCAGCCAGGCATGGTAGCACATGCCTGTAATCCCAGTGGCTCAGGAGGCCAAGTTTGAGGCCAGCCTCCGCAACTTGGTGAGGCTCTAAGTAACTCACTGAGACTCTGTCTCAAAATAAAAAAAAAAAAAAATGGACTGGGGATGTGGCTCAGTGGTTAAGCGCCCCTGGGTTCAATCTCCGATGACAAAAAAAAAAAAAAAAAAAAAAAAAAATCTACATTTCATGTGAAACACTATAATATCTGAAGGTAGACAGAGATTAATTTGTAAATTATGTTCCAAATCATAAACAATTACTAAAAAATATTTTTTCAAACTATAGTTGACAAGTTAAGAGGTAAACAAATGAAATCACAAAGTATTCAATTAATAAAGTCAGGAAAAGAGGTTAAAAAGAGGGGCTGGGGCTCTGGCTCAGCAGTACAGTGCTCATCTCGCCTGTGTGAGGCCCTGGGTTTGATCCCCAGCACCACATAAATAAAATAAAGGTATTGTGTCCACCTACAACTAAAAATATATTTTTTAAAAAAGAGGTTAAAAGTAAAAGAACAAAGCAGCAAATATAAAACAGTTACAAACATGGTAGAGATTAATCTAACTATGCCAACAATCATTTCACATGTGAAAGGTCTAGATGTACCAAACAAAAAGGCCCAGTGAGGGCTGGGGTTGTGGCTCAGCAGGAGAGCACTCACCTAGCACATGTGAGGCCCTGGGTTCAATCCTCAGCACCACATAAAAATAAATAAAATAAAGGTCTTATGTCCAACTACAACTAAAAAAAAATTTTTTTAAGTGATTTTTAGGGGTGGGGTTGTGGCTCAGCGGTAGAGTGCTTGCCTAGCACGTGCATGGCCTGGGTTCGATCCTCAGCACCACGTAAAAATAAAGGCATGTGTACAACTAAAACAAATAAATACATATTTTTTAAGTTATTTTCAAAGTGGGTTTCAAAAAGAAATAAAACCAAGGCCCAAATGTATCTTGCCCACAAGAAACCCATGTAATAGTCACACAGGTTAAAAATAAAGGGGTGGGGCTGGGGATGTAGCTCAGTCATAGAGTGTTTGCCTAGTATGCCCCAGAGCCTGAGTTCAATTTCCAGCACCACAAAAATATTCTACTAGCAAACAGAATCAAACAACACATAAAATAAATCATATGTCATGACCAAGTGGGACTTGCTCCAGGTATGCAAGCATGGTCCAGCATTGGAAAATCAATTGATATACTACATCACAACAGGTGAAGAAGGAAAAAAAAAATCAGATGATCATTCCAATTGACACCAAAGCATTTGACAAAAATCCAACACCCATTCATGATTAAAGAAAAAAAAAAAAAAAAAAAAAAAAAAAAACAGAGCAAACTAGGAATCAAGAACTTCTTTAACTTGATAAATATCATCTACCTTCTTCCCCCCAAAAAACCCCACAATGAACATCATACTTACTGAGAAACTCAACACTTCCCTGCTTACCAGGAACAAGGTAAAGATGACTTCTCCTATCATGCCTATCCAACATCATACTGAAAGATCCAGCTAATATGCTAAGACAAAAAGAGGAAACAGAAGGTATACAGAGAGAGAAGAGAAATAAAACTTTGTTCCAAGATGATATGCTTGTCTTTGTAAAAAATAAAAAGAGGGGCTGGGGTTGTAGCTCAGTGGTAGAGAACTTGCCTTGCACGTGTGAGGCCCTGAGTTCGATCCTCAGCACCACATAAAAATAAATAAATAAAAATAAAGATATTGTGTCCATCTACAACTAAAAATTTTTTTTTTTTTTTTTTTTTTTTTTTTGGTACTGGGGATTGAACTCAGGGGCACTTGACCACTGGGCCACATCCCCAGCCCTTTTTTGTATTTTATTAGAGACAGGGTCTCACTGAGTTACTAAGTGCCTCGCCATTGCTGAGGCTGGCTTTGAACTCGCGATCCTCCTGCCTCAGCCTCCCAAAGTGCTGGGATTACAGGCGTGCGCCACCGCACCCGGCTAATTTTAAAAATAAATAAAAAATAAAAAGAATCAAGAAAATCTTAAGGAACTAATAAGCATTGCAGAGCTGGAGGGTACAAGGATAACATGACAACTGCTTTATTATATGCCAGGAATACACGGTGGGAATTTGAAAAAAAAAAATTAAACACCACTGACAATAAGAAGTATTTTTGGTAGGCACAGCCTAAGTATACGCATAGGATATGTCCGCATAAATCTACACAACTCTGATGAAAGAAATCAAAGAAGATCTAAATAGAGAGACTCCATATTCATAGGTTGGAAGAGTCAATACTATTAAGATGTTAAGTCCTCCCAACCTGATCTATGGATTCAGTGCAATCCCAATTAAAATCCCATCATGCTACTTTGGAAATATGAACAATTAATTATAAAGTTTATTTAAAAGAAAAGAAAAGGTAAAGACCTAGAAGAGGCAACATAATAACACAATACCAAAGAAAAACAAAATCGGAGGACCCACACTACATGATTTCAAGATTTAGTACAAAGCTACAGTCATCAGGACAGTGTGCTGCCAGCAGTAGAGTAGAAGCACAGATCTGTGGAACAAAAAGCCCAGAGACAGACTTACACAACCAGCCAGTCTTTAACAGAGGAGCAAAGGCATATCGGTGGGGAAGGATAACCTACCAAGAAATGGTGCTGAACAATTAAACATCAACATGCAAAAGCCAAAGAAGGAACCCAGACCCAGACCCTACCCCATTCATAAGGGCCAAAATGATCAAAGAGGATCATAGACCTAAATATAGAGAACTATGAAACTTCTAGAAAACAATATAAAAAGCCTAGACAACCTTGAGCATGGAGATGAAGATTTGGAAATGACCTCGAAAGCATGATTCATGAAAAAAAAAAAAGATAGAATTTTATTAAAGTGAAAAACTTGCTCTAAGAACACTTTAGCAAAAGACAAACCACTGAGAAATCACTTATGTTCACCATCTGACAAAGGACAAGGAATTCTTAAAACTCAACATTAAGAAGCCAGGCAAAGTGGTGCACACCTGTAATCCCAGCGACTCAGGAGGCTGAGGCAGGAGGCTCATGAGTTCAAAACCAGCCTCAGCAACTTAGAAAGGCCCTAAGCAACTCAGCAAGACTCTGTCACTAATAAAATATAAAAAAGGGCTAGGGGATGTGGCTCAGTTGTTAAGTACCCTCATGTTCAATCCCTCATACAAAAAAAAAAAAAAAAAAAAAAAAAAAGAAAAAAGAAATCCTCAACAATAAGAAAACAAATTATCTAATTAAAATCAGGCAAAAACAGACACCTCACCATAGAAGATATGCAGGTGGTAAAGGAGCATATGAAAAGTTGCACACAGTTTGTCACTAAGGAATTATAAGTTAAAAAAAAAAAAAGATGCCATTATATATCTAAAAGGATGTCTACAATCCAAAAACCCAACACCACCAATTGATGGTGAGGGTTTGCAGCAACAGAGACTCATTCACTGCTGTTGGAAATGCAAAGTGGTACAGCCACTTCAAAAGCCAGCTGGGCATTTCTTATAAAATTCAACAGTCTTATCACACCATTCTTCAATCCCACTCACAGGTGTTTGCCAAACTGATATGAAAACCTACATCCACAGAAAAACCTACACCTGAATGTTCATGGCAGCTTTATTCAAAATTATACCAAACAGGAACCACCCAAGATGTCCTTTAACACTTGAATAGATAGCCAACTGGGGTACATCCATTCAATGGATTAGTATTCAGTGGTAAAGAAACAATCCACCATCAAAGACAGAAAGAAAGTACATAGTGTTAAGTGAAAGAAATCCTCCTTGAAAAGGCTACAAACCATGTGGTTCCAATGATTCTCAAATAATGAAAAAGAGAAACTATGGCAAGGATAGAAATAGCAGTGGTTATAAATGGGCAAAAGAACAGATCAGGCACTTCACAGAAGAAGAAATACAAATGGCCAACAAATACATGACAAAATATTCAACATCTCTAGCAATTAGAGAAAGGCAAATCAAAACTACACTGAGATTCCGTCTCACTCCAGTCAGAATGGAGTGAGAATACAAGAATACAAGTAACAATAAATGTCGGCAAGGAAACGGGGGAAAAGGTTCACTCGTATATTGCTGGTGGGACTGCAAATTGGTGCAACCACTATGGAAAGCAGAATGGCGATTCCTCAGAAAACTGGGAATGGAACCACCATTTGTCCCAGTTATCCCACTCCTTGGTGTATATCCACAGGGCATAAAATCAGCACACTATAGTGAGGCAGCCACATCAATGTTTATAGCAGCTCAATTCTCAATAGCTAAGCTATGGAACCAACCTAGGTGCCCTTCAACAGAAGAATGGATTAAGAAAATGTAGTACATATACACAATGGAATATTACTCAGTTTTAAAGAAGAATGAAATTATGGAATTTGCTGGTAAATGGATGGAACTGGAGACTATCATACTAAGTGAAATAAGTCAATCCCAAAAAACCAAAGGCTGAATGTTCTCTGATATGTGGATGCTGACACACAATGGGTGGGAGTGGAGAACAGAAGTTAGATTAGACAAAGGGAGAAGGAAAGGAAGGGAGGGGGATGAGATCAGGAAAGACAGTAGAATGAATTGGACATAACTTTCCCACATTCATATATGATTACATGACTAGTGTAACTCCACATCGTGTTCAACCACAATAGGATCCTAATTAGAATAAGTTATACTCCATGTATGTATAATATGTCAAAATACATTCTACTGTCATGTATATCTAAGAAGAGCAAATTAAAAAGAAATATTGGGCCGGGCGCAGTGGTGCATGCCTATGATCCCAGCACTTGGGAGGCTGAGGCAGGAGGATTGTGAGTCCAAAGCCAGCCTCAGCAATGGCAAGGCACTTAGCAACTCAGTGAGACCCTGTCTCTAATAAAATACAGAACAGGGCTGGGGATGTAGCCCAGTGGTTGAGTGTTCCTAAGTTCAATCCCTGGTACCACCAAAAAAAAAAAAAAAAAAAAAAAAAAAGAAAGAAAGAAAGAAAAGAAAAAAAAGAAAAGAAATATTGATGGTTGCCAGGGGAAGGGAACTGAATTCATCCAACACGGGAATTTTAGAGCAGTGAAACTATTCAGTGTGATATTGTAGTTGTGAACATTATACTTGCAGATATTTTGGCACTACACATTTGTCAAAAGCCACAGAGCTTTATGGCACAAGGAGTGATCTGTAATGTTTGCAAATTAAGGGGGAAAAAGTTATTTAGGAGGTCATGGAATCCCCAGATTTAATGCACCAATCTAATAACAGATGCACAAACCGCCTCACTGAAGCAGGTGGGGGAAAGCACATTCACTTCAGTAAACTTTGGAAATAAATGGAGTCAAAAGCAAAGAAATGTACCTAAGTCCAGTACTCCATGGGGTACAGGTTAACCACTCTGAGGCTACTACACATGAGCACTAGGAATGAGCAACTAAGAAAAATGACAGCAGAGAGTGCACCAGGTGTCTCACTGCTGAGGGGAAGAGAAAACAGCCCACCATATTGTAACGCATGGGAGTCAGAGACGTAGTATGAATTCAGGTTTAGTGGTTACCATGGTGATTAGTTTGGGATGCCCAGAGAGCTGGTGAAGCAAGACTTCTGGGCATAACTGAGGATGTTTCCAGAAGAGGCTAGCATTTGAGTCGATGACCTGAGGAAGAAAGACCTACCCTCAACGTGGGTGGGCACCGTCCAATCAGCTGAGGGGCTTCACAGAACAAAAAGGCAAGTGAATTCATTCTCTTCTGGAGCTGGGATACCCTTCTCCTCCTGCCCTTGGACATCAGAGATACTGGTTCTCTGGCCTTTGGACTCCAGGATGCACCAGCAACCTCATAGGTTCTCAGACCCTTGGGCCTCAGACCCGTCAGCTTTGTTGGTTTTCCGGCTTGTAGATGGCCTATTTGGGGCTTCTCAGCTTTCATAATTGTGTGAGCCAATTTCCCCTAATAAGCTCTCTCTTCTCACCCCCACCCCACCCCAGAGTCATGTACCACATAACATTTTAATCATTGACAGGCCATATGTACCAGGCTGGTCCCATCACACCATAATGAAGGAAAACACAGCCTAGATACGTAGTAGGCGATACTATCTGGTTGCGAATACTCTAAAATGATCACACACAGGCTGGGGTTGTGGCTCAGTGGCAGAACGCTTGCCTACCATGCATGAGGCACTGGGTTCAATCCCTAGCACCACATTTTAAAAATTAATAAACAAACAAACAAAATAAAGGTATAAAATGATCACACACCAAAACAACCTGATCACACCTTTCTCAGAACACAACCCCATTGTTAAGCAATGCATGATTCTGTGTGTGTGTGTGTGTGTGTGTGTGTGTGTGTGTGTGTGTCCATCCTATTGGCACAGTCTCTGGAGAACTCTAATAGAGTGGCACAAGGAAATGTTTCAGATATGTTTATATACAGAGTAGGTATACACATGTATGTATATGTCCTCCCTCTGTCAGCTCTGAAGGCTCAGAAGCAAGCAGCACACCCAGCTTCCAGGTCTGGTTTATGCTCCCACTCACCAATAAAAAGAACCAGGGATCCTTGGGGAGATGGTTCATTCTGGGAACAGGGCAGGAAATACACAAACGAGCCTGGTGCATTATGTAATGGCAGAAGGTAGGAGTCCCACCCCAACCCCTCCACGCACACAGCTAATGGTATGGACAGCGGGGCAAGTGACTTTATAGTGGAGAAACCCAACCAACGTATCAGCCAGGTGACCCAGGTCGGGACCCACAGTGCAAGTCGTGCTGACACCACCCTTAATATAAAATGATGAAGCACTTTTGCTCCAAGGTCTTCCTTCCAAAACCACATCCCCATCCATCACAAGAAGAACTTCAAAGGAATCCAACCGAGGGACCTTCTACTAAATATACAATGAGTAATGCTCAAAATGGTCAAGGTCATCCAAAACAGGGAAAGTGTGAGAAACCAAGACGACAATTAATCTCAGGTGTCATCCTGAATGGGATCCTGGAACAGTAAGAGACTAAAAACAAATTTAATATCTCACATTTCTGCGGCTCAGAAGTCTGACGGGGGTCACACTACGCTGAGCTAAGATCAAAGTGTTGACAGGTGCATTCCTTTTTGGAGGCTCCAGGCAAGAATCCACTTGTTGTCTTTTCCAGCATCCAAGGCCACCCACTTCACTTGGATCAAGGTCCTCTGCTCCATCTTCGAGGCCAACAACCTCAGGCCAAGTTCCTCCCACACTAGCATCTCTGAGCCTCTCTTCTGATCCCTCTTGCAGATGTAGGAAGCTTTGTGTTCACACAAGGTCACCTGCATAAGCCAGGATCACTCCCTATTTTAAAGCCAGGTGATCTGTAACCTTAATTCCACCTGCAGCCTTAATTCTCCTTTACCACACGACCTAACAAAGTCACAGGGTGGACCCAGGATTCTGCTGCTACAGTAGTGCACCAATGTCAGTTCTTCATTAATTGTAACAAGATACACCAGACTAGTACATCAATAGGAGAATCTGGGTGTGGGCTATGCAAGAACTTTCTGTACTTGTCATCACAATTTTTCTGTACATCTGACACTATTCTTTTAAAATTTGATTTCTTAAAGTGACATACAGACAAGAACACAAACTGTACCTGTAGGGACCCTAGGGGTGGGCAAGAGCACTCAGGGCGCAGCCACCCAGTGACTGAGGGCCCAAACTGCAGAGAAGATGCAAAACAGGCAGGACAGCGGGACTTTTCAGCAACCATCCAGAGGCCAAGCCAAGAGCACCAAGAAAGGAAAACTCAGGAAGGGAAAATTCTGAACTTCTGGTTGAATGAGCAACTGAAAATGATCTGCACAGGCAAAGTGAGCCTTCTGAGTTGTCAGAGAATGGGGCAAGATTTCTGCAGACTTCAAATGGGTCAAAGAGCAATAAAAATGCATGCACATGAATTAATCAACTGCATGGCCAAGTGTGAACACGCGGCTTCTGACCATGGTGCGCAACCTGCGGGGGTCCCTTCGTGAGGAAGCTGAGGCTCACGCACACACTCACGTCTTTTAGAAACGGCAGCAGGCTGATGTATAAGAATAACTCTGAAACATCTGCCGTCCTACACTTCTGATCCTCACAACCCCCTTTTTGTGGATGGGAAGCAGCAGCTGAGGTTCTGAGCGCCCAGCGGCGCCACTAGACCTCCAGCTCCGGATGCCGAGCCCACAATCTCCTCCACTGGGTGAGGACTGTTGGAAGACAGGGCGATGACTATTTTTAGAAACCATCCATCATCCACAAACCTACTCTCCCATCTATATTCAGACTGGCTTTTCCCTTAAGAAGCTCACACTGGCAAGCCCTTCACTGTGTCCCCAAGGACGAGTCCCCTCCCGGGGCTGCAGGGCAGCTCGCAAGGTGCCCTCTCGTTTTCCCCTCGGCAGCAGCTCCATATGGCTTGTCTGGCACTGCAGGAAAGTCCTCCTGGCGGCCCAGCGAGCACAACACTCCTATTTTTAGGCTCTTAGAATAACAACCCTGGCTGAGATAAACGTCGAGTGACAAGTTTTAAAATTAGGGCCCAAATAAGGGGCTTACTAATAATGTGTTCCTAAGCAAGAGTGTCGCAGCTCCTTCATCCTCACTGGACGTGATGTGCGTGGAAGGCACCAGGCTGAAGACAGATGACAGCCACCAACCTGGGACCAACAGTGACCCGCAGAAGCCTTCCCAAGGCTGTGTGGTGTTTAGATTTCAGTGCTGGGCCTTTTACTCACCACATGCAGCAGTGGCAAAGCTCTCTGCTATTACCAGAAGTAGTACCCCAGAGGAATAAAACCCTTTCTAGAACAATGGCAGTGCTCATTCTGCACACAAAAAGCATTCTCATCCAAGTCAGAAAACCTGAAGTCTTCTTTCTTGTTTGTTTTGTGCTTGTACTGAAGAAGGCAGGTCCTCCTGAACAGCTTTGGGCTCAGACCCAACCTGCCCGTGCAGCCCCATGAGGGAAGACTTCACGACTCGAGTCAAGGGCTCCTCATAGCCATCCATCACCATCAAGTGCACCAGCACACTTGTGAGGCACTGTCACCACCCTGGGGACACCAGCATGGCGTAGACCTTTGTCTCTGAATTCAGCTGTTGGGTTTGCCTGTTGACTCTGCAGATTAGAAAAAAGTAAACCTAGAACCAGAGGGGTAGGGTGTGTGCAAGGCCCTGGGTTCCATCCCCAGTGTGTGTGTGGGTGTACGCGTGCACATGACAGAGGGGGGAAAACACTTTATTCATATGAAGTCACAAATAATCGAGAAGATCCCATGACGTCCTTTCTACTGACTATTTGAAAGAAATTGGAATATTTCCCTCCTCAACATGAAGGTCCTTCCTATTCCAAGTCAGAGTCATCATCCATATGACTAAACTTTGAAAATTTTTTCCCAAAGCATTCAATGTCCCCTTTGGTGTGAGTCCCTCCTGGTTCCCACAGGCCTCTACAGTGCCAAGACTTGACAGTGCTATTTTCAGGAAGTGCAGCAGATGGATGGGCTCTGGGCTGCTCTGGCAACGGCCCCCCATGAGCTCATCTCTTATGGCAAGTGGCAGCATAGGTGATCGCATGTCCCTCCAGGAATCAAAATGAACCTGCTAAAGCCACCACAAATGCCTGAGGCTGTGAGAGTGGGTGCGTGCGGTGAGGAACGCTTCAAGGTCATTCCAAGGGAGACTCTGATCCTGGTCCTCAAGAGCAGGACAGGAAGTCAAACACATGCCATGGCCCAGATACGTGGGGACAAAGACATCTGTGCAATCGCCCTCTGCTTTCTCAGGAAATCAAGAGGATGGCGGGGTGGCTGCCAGCCCCGCGGCCACAGGGAGTTACTGCCCAGACCAACTATCCTGCTCCCCCTGCAATTAGAAGAGACAAATTTTGGGTGTCTTCAGTCAAAATGAAAGTTACTGGGGACAGTTTTTCAGGATGTAAAGAATTCTGGAGATAGTTAATATCACTCACGTATATTTAGATACGTTATGATGGTCGATTTTATGTGTACTTCACTATGATTTTTTTTTTTTAACTAAAACTCTAATGGCCGGGGTCATCTGCAGTTGGCCTCCAAAAGCCAATATAAAATTTTCCTAACTCCATTCCCCAAGTGAGGAATCAAATACATCCAAACATAAATGTGCTCTGAATTCACGCTGCTCCAGCCTGAAAAACTCCTTTAGGTGCTCTGTAAATAACCCCTGGATGGGGACAAGCCGTCTGCTTCGCCACAGAGCAAATGCAGGGGTCCTGTTGTACTAACCCCCGAGCAGGATGACGGTAATGCTCAAAACACATGACTGCAAAGCACAAAGACACGGCCAGGAGAGCCAGCTGCAGGAACACAGGGGTCCCCGTGCCGCACTGCCACCTGTGGCTGTGAACGTGAGGAAAGCATCCTGGGAATGCTGGCTGGCATCACCACGGGCTTGGCCTCCACTGGTCTGAGGCTGTCCTCTGGCATGACGATCATGCACAGGGATTACATTTCCTGTTATGAAGAAATTGCTCAAGCCTATAAAAATAGAAGACTGTGGACATTGTGGAAGAAAGAAAAAGGCTTATTAAGAACTGGGCTTTAAGATCTGACACAATCTTGAAATGAAATGCCAGTTTCAGAGGCGCCCAGGATAGATGGAGGCGCTTATCCGGTCCGCCTCACTGCCAAGGGCAGGACAATCCAAGGTCGCCTGCAGCTCTTCCCTAGACCTGCTGTGCTCCTCCCAAGGCCATGAAAACAGACCCAGCAACCAGCTCCAGGTATCAGCAGCTCAAGGTCCTGAGGGTTTCCACCCACCGGTGCCTCCTTCCCAGTCAGGTTTTTCCAGTTACCTCACTGCCTCTCATTTTAATCCCTAACCATCCTCCCTGGGGGATCAGAAGCCCCTGACCCACAAAGACAATGATCCCAAATCCATGAAGTTTAGATAAAAATAAAAACTGGTGTTATGACCCCACAGTGCAACCAAGCAGAACAGAGGAGGCAGCTGTGCTGCTTCTCAGTTTGTGCTACTTCAAGAGGGTCACGGTGCCCGGGGGAAACACTTCTGATCTCTCCATTTGTTGGGACAGTATGTGGTTTGGTCAAGCATCTGCATAGCCAGGTGTCTGACGTCAGGGTAGACTTCTGCTTGAGTCTGAATCATTCACCACTTTCGACGTCTTTATTTTAATATATCCAACAAGTCTTACCTGTACCCCCTCAAATCACAAAGAGACCAGTTAAACAGAACACCTTTTCCAAAACCCTTCCCAAGGGAATAAGGTTGAGCATCAATCTACCACCCTGTGCTTATTATTATTATCATTATTATTATTATTATTATTTAGGGGATTAACCCCAGGGGTGCTTAATCACTGAACCACATCACCAGCCCCTTTTTTTGTACTGAGACAGGGTCTTGCTGAGTTGTTCAGGGCCTCTCCAAGTTGCTGAGGCTGGCTTTGAAGTCACAATCCACCTGCCTCAGCCTCCCAAGCCGCTGGGACACAGGCATGCACCACCACACCTAGCACCCCTTGTGATTTTTATTTGAAAATTGATCCATTTTACTGTGGAATCTTTAGAAAATATATAAAAGCACAAAAAAGAAAAGTGATAAGTGCACATAGCACATCTTATCAACAATCCTTCGGTGTGTGTTCTCCTAGCCTCAATTTCTAACAGGCCACCAATTTAGACTATTCAATTCTCACACAGGAGATACTGAGGATTGGGGAGAAAATATGCACAAGATTGAACTTGAAATACAAAGAATTCCCATTTCGTGCTCAGAGACAGTTGCAAAAAGGCTGCTAAACTTGTTCAACAAGACTTGCTCATAGCACATGGTGCACAAATTGGCCTGCCAGCCAAATTTTATCACAAACACAGCCTGCTGCCTGACAGTACCTTATGCTGTGAAAGCCACACCATGGCCACCTCCACCTCGCAAGCCACACTTTCTTTAATGGTCTTGTACATAATTAAAGGCAGGAAATGGAGCTCAGAGGCATTTGCTAATCAGAAAAATAAGGCAACAGTACCTCCTTTGCAAGAAGGAAATCAATATGAGAGCCAGAAGGGTCAGCTAACAAAGACATGTCCATAGGTTCAAGTTCAAAATGAAAGACAGTGCTCCCTGGTAGATTGTGCCTCTTCACTTGGGAGGAGCCACCCCACCCCCACCCCGGGAGCCCAGAAAACTGCAAACAGATCTTGAAAAGGAATGAGACTGCCTGTTTCATCAGGCTTACCAAGCCTAGGTGCATTTCAAAATAGTAACTCATGTGCAATTAAGAAAAAAATTATTAAATATCCACTATGTGCCAGGCACACTTTACTACTTAGTCCTTCCCCAGAGACAATGTGCAAACTCTGTGCCGCCCCCCCTCCCCGGCCCCGACACACCATTTAGAGGGTAAACAGGTGTAAGAAAAGACAAAGTTTAGTTCATCAGCACTTAGCGCCAGGGTTTATGATACCCTTCACAACAAAAAACCCGTGCTTTCTTCTGATTTTCATGTCAACATTTGTCTTCAATAACAGTGTTCTCAGGCATCAAATTATATCTAATTTGCTACCTCTTGGGATGCTTACAAGCCACAGAAGCTTTCTTAAGCACACTCAGGAGGGGCAGATGCAAGAGGAAGGGCTGGGATCCTTTATCTGACCCAAAGTCTGGCGTACCTGGTTCTTGATGTGTCTTCAAAACATGCTCAATGAACCCCATAAATTCAAAGAACTGAGTTCTTTCAGTTCACTTAAAGGAAGCTGTTTTTCCATATGCCAAGTAGCTGGAGTTTTGTTCACTGTGTATCTGGTCTTGAAATCCGATTACTCAAAGCCTGCCATCTGTTGCTGTCTTCCAGTGCCTTACAACACAGCAGCAGTTCCATGGTTCCACCGCAGTGACCCATGAATCCAATCTTGGGCCTGACAGAAGGCACCCGCTTCAATAACGAAATTTACCGTAAGGACTAAGTAGTTTCTTTAAAAATAAGAAAGCATGGTCTCCACAGGTATAAAATGTGTCCTGAGACACTGAAACAATTCTGGAAAGTCATGCAGATGAGAATTTAACCGTTAATCTCAAAAAGCAGAAAAAGGAAAACAGCTAGCTGGAGGCAGGGAGAACACACCAACTCCCCAGAAGTGGGCTCTGCCCCATAGAAATGAGGGCACAATGTCACCACACTGCCCATGCTCTGCCTGCCCCAAAGGCAACATTATCAGTCTGCAAAACACTGGCAGCTACGTGTCACAGAACCTGTCACCTTTTTCAGGTCCCAAGAAAGCCACAGATCAGGGCTCAGCCACATGCGGATCCTGACAAGGTCTAAGATGAGGTCAAGTAACAAGGAGAGATGTGACATCTTGCCCCATCCCTAAGTTGGCCATCACACTCCATGCAGATAGTGGTCACCCAACTTGTCTTTAGGAAATCTGTCCTTTTGACCCCCAAGATGCATTTCCACCAACATCTGTGGACAGAGAACGTGTGGCATAAAGCAAACCTGGAGCCAGTAATTAGGGAGAAAAAAATCGAATAAAATTAAAATTTAATAAGATGAGTGGCGGCAGCTTAGCAGGGGCAATTTACCTCCTCAGACTCATGGACGTCTCGTTATTACAAGGACTTGCCTACTGGGAATTCTGATCTTGAAATCTGATTATTCATAGCTACTCGTTTAGGAAAGGTTGTTACAGGCTTCCAGATTGTATTCGGAAGCCCACAATAAGACAGTGCACAGGACTCATTTGCAAAGTATTGACATTCATCGTAAGCACGGGAGTCACAATGGAGCCAGGCCATCGCAGCCACAGCCGTGCCATCTCGTGACCTGGTTCTTACGTTCAGAGCTCTTGTGTGCTGAAGAAGTCTGCCACCAGGTCCTTGTCAGGTAAGGTTGCTGACATAACAGAGACAAGATATTCAGCAGGGCGTTGAGGAATCGAGATCTAAAAAGTTTCTCTTTATTCCATTAACAGAAGTTGTGAGAGCAATGAGAGTAGAAATTTAAGAAAAATCTTCCATCTCACCACCTCAACAAATCTAACTTCACATTTTCATCAAGAAAAGTGAGGCAAGCCAGGCACAGTGGTGCACACCTGTAATCCCAGCAGCTCAGGAGGCTGAGGCAGGGCGATCACAAGTTCAAGTACAGCCTCGGCGACTTAATGAGACCCTGTCTCAAATTTTTAAAAAGGGATGGGGATGTGGCTCTGTAGCTGAGCACCTCTGGGTTCAATCCCCAGTACAAAAATAAACAAACAAACAAATAAATAAATGGCAAGAAAGTTGTATTTTAGTATTTGACTGGTTTCCTACAACTGGCATAAGTCCCCAGTTGAAGTCCCCCGTGCATTGCCTGAGAAAGCTTAAAAGATTTATGTGCTCCATTCCACAGGAATTCCCAAAAGAACCCAGTCAGTCTCCACTAGGGAAGTTGTATGTTGTATATTGTGCTAGAGTCCCAAAGTCCTGGTTTCAAATCCTGACTCCATCCCTTGTTAGCTGTGTGGCTCGGCTAAGCACCCTCAGCTCCACTAGTCTCAGCTTCCTGGTGTGTCCAAAGGGGATAATACCCATCATCTAGGTCTGCTTGAAGATTAAAAGTGCACAAAGCCCCTGGTCCACTTCCTGTCACAGATTAATTTGCATGCCCCCAAAAGATGGGCTGAAGTCCCAACACCCAATACCTCCAAGTGTGAATTTAAAAAGAGGGTCGTTGCCAGGCACAGTGGTACATACCTGCAGTCCCGGCAACTCAGGAGGCTGAGGCAGGAGGATCATTTAAGCCCAGAAGTTCAAGATCAGCATAGGCAACACAGTCAGACCCACATCTCAAAATCCATTAATTTTTTTTTAAATATAGGGTCACTGCAATTGTTTTGTTAGTTAATTAATAAAATAAGACAATGTTAGTTGATGTCACACTGTATTGGGGGGCCTTAATCCAATATGATTGGTGTCCTCAAGAAGAGATGGCCATGTCAGACAGATATGCAGAGGAAACACCATGTAGTGAGACTGGCACTAACCTCTGCAAACCACCCCAAAGATTGTCACCGACAATCTCCCAGAGGCCACGAGGAGGCAAGTGATGACCGTGCCCGCCTCCAGGTTTCAGAAGCACAACCACGCTGGCACCCCATTTTGGACTTGTGTACCCCAGAACTATTGTTTTACACAACCCAGTTTACGGTCCTTGTTACAGCAGCCCTCAGAAACTAATAAACCGCCCAGTTCAGGGACGAGATCCTGTCCAGAGGCAGCTTTAAATACACAAGATGCCAGCCCCAAGCCCTCCCGTGACAGACTGACCATCTTGCCCAGCAGATCTTTCTGGACCCAGAGTGAATTCTGTAACCCATTTCTATTTACTGGCCATTGACATTGCTATTTATTTACCTATTGCCCTGCCTTGTCAATCTAGGTAGAGCACAGGGCAAATTCAGGGTTGATTGTTTAGATGACCAAAAAAAAAAAAGACCCTTAACCTTTAGAAAAGGTGAACTCCTTCGAATTTCTGTGGGGGTGGGGCTCAGCTTTTCACAGGCAAACTGGAAAGTCGACTCCTCATAACTTCCTCTTTGTCCATGGGAACACAATGCTGATTTGCTGAAGTTCCTGAAATAGCTAATCCCACTCTTATCACATTCATCATCTGTCACAGAGTCAGGAACTGGTGAGGACTGGGCTCACTTCAAGGGCCCCTACCCCTAACCTCAGCAGCTGTTCCCCAGAAACCTCCAACTGAGTCCTCCAGCTCCCCACACTCCACACGTGAAGCCCCGTCCAGCTGGGGAGCTAGGACGTGAGATAGACACCATAAGAGGTGCAGAGGTCTCCTTGTGGACCGCTTGGTACCTGCCTCCCTGCCAATTCAGGAGCCTGCACCTCCTTTTCCACCCACTGTCCCATGGCCACCTCCTCTGCTCCCTCCCTGACGTGCGCAGAAGGGAGGCGAGCCCTCTGTTCCAATCCCTGGACCCCTTTCTTCCTGGATCAGCTTGTATTAATGAGTCCTGGTACTCCTAGGAAAGGGGTTCTCACCCCTGGCTTCCATGCATGGGCTGGGGCTCCACCCTGCAGTCTGATGTCATGGGCCCGGGGTGCTGCCTGGGCACTGGCAGTGTCACAGGCTCCGCCAGGACTTGCCGTGTAGCCAACACCCAGGACGACTGTTGTAGGACCTTCTGCTGCCTCACCTCCTGCTGCCGTTTCTCTAGTTTCCCACACCCCGGAGTTACAGAGCAGTAGACAGCACCTGCCACCCTCTTTATATTGCATTTGCCTCCATCCAGAAGGAGACACAGATGGGTTCCTGGAAGGACACCGACCATTTCTCCTTAGACACAGCACTCATTCCAGCGGAGACTCTGATTTATCTGCAAAATGAAGACAATAATAACTTTGGCCATGGAAGGACCAGAAAAAAATAAAGATGAGCCGGGCACTTGGGAGGCTGAGGCGGGAGGATCGTGAGTTCAAAGCCAGCCTCAGCAATGGTGAGGCACTCAGCAACTCAGTGAGACCCTGTCTCTAATAAAATACAAAAAAGGGCTGGGGATGTGGCCCAGTGGTCGAATGCCCCTGAGTTCAATCCCCAGTACCAAAACAAAAACAACAAAAAAAAAAAAACCCAAGATGAACAGGAAGATGCCCCATCTCTACAGAACTGGCTAACAGCCAAGTCACTAGAGCTAGAGAGATGTGTGTGGAACCTGGCCTCCTGCATCAGACAGGGTCCCCGACCCACCAGGGCCAGCACGAGGCGGGAATAGCAATTAGGACTGTTCTATCATCAAAAGCAGTTCCTTGGACTAGGACGACAGGTGACACGAAGACCCCCTCCTCTTCCCACCCATAGCACGCTGGGGGACATGATCCTTCTGCCACATGTGGAAGGACAAACCATCTCCCACGTACTCAGGCCTCCTGGTGCTGACCTGCAACTCTCCCACCTATCTGAGGACGAATGTTGAGTAGTCCCACCTGGTTCTCAACCCTGGCTGAGCAGCGGAGCCCCTAGGCAGCTTTGGAAACTGCATGTCAGAGAGGCCAGTGGTCTGGGGTGTGGCCTGAGATAGTTACTGGCAGCTCTCCAAGCTCTGGCCCATGCGGCCAAGACTGAGAATCACGGGGTCTATCCTGCTATTTTGTACAACTAAGCAGAGGCCTTTGGATTGGACCGAGCTCTCTGCTGAAGTCTGCCCAGAACTTAAAGAGAACATAAAGTACAGGTAAGAATAAACCAGCCTACATTTAGGGGGAAAAAACTACCTGACTCTCATTAGTCAAATAACTAATGCAAAAAGATAGAAGGCCTACGCAAGAATGCCAATCTTAGGACTGACAGACTGCTTCAGAAACACGAGCAAGAGAGTCCCCGAAGTCCTAAAAACCCAAGGATCCCACGGCAGCTGGTCAGTGTCCAACCTCAGCAAGGGCTTGCTCACAGCCACCAGCCAGGGCTTGGGCTAAGGACACGCAGCCTTCAGAAAGGTGGCGCTCAGAGTGCATGGCACGTGCACACTCACATGCCTGAGAACATCTGGAAGGGACCGTTACCCCTTAAAGCTCAGGACAGGGTCCCTATCACAGCTAAGCGTTCAAGCATCACTGGAGAATTTTAAAATTTTTCTTATTTCTATTTTTTTTTTAATTATCCTTAGCTCTTTTAAAAATCAGCAACTCAGAAATATTACTGAGTAGCCTCAGCAAACGATTTCAAGAGGACAGACCTCCATATTTCCTCGTGGAATATATTAAAGCTTTTCTCATCAGCTCTTTTGTGCAGGAAGAGTCAGAAAGGGAATTCCAAAGAATAAAAGAGCAACCATCTTGTTCTATCCTGTAGAACACTGTCACCCATTGTGCCCACTGGAACGCAGGTGGGTTCAGGTCACGCCATCACCAGCACACTCAGGTCACCCCCAACAGGCCAGGCACTGCCACAAGCTCCTCCCATCACCACGTCCACTTATGCCTGGTTCTCTTCTAAGTTCCTGGAAGTGGGCACAGTCCTACCCCCAAGGCTCTGGGAGGTTCTGCAGCTGGTGCAGGTCACACTGCAAGAGTTGGGGAGGGGCCAGCCGGGCAGCCATCCCCAAAGCAGCCCCTCACCACAGTGCCTGGACTGGCAGCCAGGGCTGTAAGAGACCAAGTCATGCCAGCAGGGCCACCCAAGCAGCCACGCGGTCCGACTCACTGGATGATAAGTCATGTAAGTCATATCTAGAGAGATTCTGAGACGAATTTTTCTTTCACATTTTTCCAGTTTTCTACAACTGGTATTTATAGAATCATGTGATAAAGCATCATTACATTTGTTTTCTAATTTAAAGAACTACATCATGACTGAAAACAGTCTTAAAAATACTAGAATGAATCAGACGGACATTATTTCCCTATGTACATATATGATTATGTGACCAGTGTGATTCTACATCATGTACAAACAGAATAATGAGAAGTTATGCTCCGTTTATGTATGATGTGTCCAAATACATTCTACTGCCACATATAACTAATTAGAACAAATTAAAAAAAATACTATTGATGATCTGGTTTCACTGCCAAGGACTGCCAGCCCTTACGATGGGTTCTATAAATACTACATAAGCAACAAAAATAAACTTCTGCAATAGTCAAGGTTTTGATAAAAGACGTTAAAATAAATTTTAAACAAAACAGTCCTCCCAAAGTTGGACGATCAGCCCGCTTGTGCTCTTCGTTAGTGCACACCAAGAGCCCGTCACAGTGGGACCCGCGCTGGCTGAGGTGTGAAGGTCCTTGGCTACAGCAGGAGTGCCTACGTGTCTGCAGGAGGGACGTGTTGGCCAAAACACGAGGTGTGTAAGCCGCAGACAAGAGGCACTATGTCCCGGCAAGACAGCACCCTATTCACGTCAAGGTCAAGGCTGTGGGAAAACATAACACAGGAAAGTCAACCAGATAACAGAAGATGCAAAGAGCAGCCAGCAAGCAGCAAGAGCCATGAGACTGCCCCACCATGGGAGGGGTGGAGCCCTAACTGCTCCTAATGGGCCTGCTGATGATCTAGCCAAATTCCGAGCAGGCTGTGACCACAAAGATATTGCCACTTCTCAAGAGTGGCTTCCTAAGCATGTGCCATGCCAGTGCACACAGCTGGGAAAGTCATGCACCTGATCCTCAGTCGCCCTTTATCCTATGATGGATTCTGAGCACCACTCCCTAGGAGAGCATTGTACCCTTCCCAGATGCCACTGAGAACACAAGGCCTGAGCGCCTTCACGGCTGAGATCTACCTTATGAAAGGGAGGATTCACTACTTTAACAGACAGCTGGTTGTTGAGATTCAGCAAGGCACCCACGGGTAAGAACCAAAGCTGCAACCTCCAGAGAACACCAGCCAGAGAGCACTTCCTCCCACGGGACTGGCTCCAGCTCCAGCGCCTTCCAATGCGTGCACCAGAATCAGCAGGAGAAAGGAGGTGGAAGCTTATCTACAATGGCAGAAAATTAACTCAGACCTTTTCTTTATACACATTTGAGAGTATTTTTATCATTACCTAAATATAGCAATACAGTGCTAGGTGCCTAAGACAAGTTCATTTGTAATCTCAAGGCTCTATGAGAAATGCTTTCAGAATTCCTAAAAATAACTTCTAGAGAATCCTGTAAGAGTTGTTGCACACTAACCAAGAACACGACCCAGGGGTGGGGCTATGGCTCAGCAGTAGAGTGCTCGTCTCCCATGTGTGAGGCCCTGGGTTTGATCCTCAGCACCACATAAATAAAATAAAGGTATTGCATCCACCCACGACTAAAAAACATTAAAAAAAATAAAATAAAAAAGAAGATGACCTGTATTTCTATTCTCCAAGCCCTACCCCCAGAAATAACTCTTCAAACTTCAGTAAAACTGTATGTTAATTCACTATATGATCATCAGGTTGAAGTAAAGAGATTTGTCAAGGGTTTAAGTAAATCTGCAGCTGATAAAAGGTAAATGAGGGCTACGTCCTGAGAGCGAAGGACACGGGCACTGCAGCCCCACCATGAGCCAACCACTCATCTGGAAACCTGACCTATTCTAATATCCTCCCCTCCAATTTTGAGGACATGATCCCTGTTCTGGTACTCAGCCCCATCTACCAGCTTCCAGGAGCACTTGAGCATTATTTAGGAAACTGTGGGAAAAATACTACAACCAGAGTCACAAAGTGGCCAAGTGGCCCAGCATCCTCTTTCACAGCTTCTGGAGACACGAGAGGGTTTCCTGCAGCCCTGGGACAGGAAGTCAGACACTCCAAGGGAGTCCCCAGCACCTGAAGAGCCTCAAACCAAGCTCTTCAGTTACCCAGCCACCTCCCAGCTAAACACGCTACAATCGCCAAGGTCCATGACATTCGTGAACAAAACAATTTCCTCTGAGAAAATGATATTTTTATGCTTGTTTAAAAAAAAAAAAAAAAAAAAGAAAGAAAGAAAGAAAGAAGTGGTCTCCCATGACAAACGCACTCATCCAAACAATCAAGCAGCCTTCGGCCACTCCTCTGGCCAGCGTCACTCCTGGCCAACAAGTGCTGTCTGGCAAAACAGCACCTACAGAGTCCAGGGCCAGAGTTCAGATTCTGACAACACAACCCCACATTCCTAACCTGCTATTCACAGCCACTCCCTTCTAAGAGTACAGGAGATGAGCCGTTATAGCAAAACCATAGAAATCGTTCTCTATGACCTGTGCACCATTTTGAATACCATTCTGACAGATTTCTCAAACACTGCTAGGGTCTGGAACTTGAGAAAATATACAAAGACATTCCCGTGCGTGCACACCCACATGCACAAAGCTCTTCCAGAAGTTTTAATTCCATAAGCCACAGTATAGTCTCTGAGACTATCACTTATTTTTAAAATTCCTATTTCCAAAGAGTCTTGGGTCAGCCTCGTGCCCTTCCTTCCAATGGCCCTCTGCAAAAAGGAACCCCCAAACCACAAGCCCACAAGATCAGAAATAACATGTTAGGTATAGAAAGACAGGATGTGTTGCCTAACAATAGTGTGAAATAGCTTGCAAAGATAAGGTGGGCAAGCTTTTACGGTATAGCAGTAAGATGGAGAGCTTTGGAGCTTTGGGACTATCTAAAGGCACTGTTTAAAAACTGTGACCTTTCCCAATGCCAGAGCAAGGCAGAGTAACCAACACATACACATTCAATTCAGAGACAGCCCCAAACCTCATTCGCAGCTCTTCAGAGTTTACAACTCTATTTTTTATCCACTAGATATTTACATAGCCAAGGGCAACAGCAGGGAAGTCCATCCTCTTCCCTTTTAGGTTAGAATGTCTTGAAGGTAAGAATTCTTTACCATAAGCCTCTGCTAGGCACATGTGGGCATCCATAAATACTTCTGGAGTGAGCATTAGAGAAAGACAAGATACCAGGGCTGTGCTACCCATAGCCTAGCACAGCGGATAGCCACACTAGACCTCAGACTGTAAGTGACCCAGAAAAATCCTGAAACACATGGAGGTGAGAGCACTATGAAAGTGCAACATTACTGCAGGGCTAATAGGCAACTTTTTTTTTTTCTTTTCTTTTTTTTAACTGGGAAGAATAGAGGGCTGGGGTTGTGGCTCAGTGGTAGAGAGCTTGCCTAGCATATGTGAGGCACTGAGTTGAATTCTCAGCATCACACATAAATAATAAAGTCCACTGACAACTAAAAACTATTTTTTAAAAAATATTTATTTCCTTTAGTTGTACACAATGCAATGCATTTATGTTTACGTGGTGCTGAGGATCGAACCTGGGCCGCGCACGTGCTCGGCGAGTGCTCTACCGCTGAGCCACAACCCCAGCCCCTAAAAACTATTTTTTAAAAATATGGAACAAAAAGGTAAGCTGATTATTCTTCCTTGGAGGAAATAAAGACAGAACTAATGACAAGATCAACTGTACAGTGGACAAGTCTTGGGGTAGGCAAAGCAAGAGTGTCCCTACCCAATTCTTTGAAGATGGCTTCATTCTAATTCTGAGCAAGCAAAAAGTGACACACACAGCCCCTTCCAATGTTCCCTGGCTGGATGTGGGTGGTCCCAGAGACACAGGGATGTTGGGGGTTGACTCCCCACGGGTATTAGGATTCTGGGTGAGACAAAGACTTGGCACCAAGCTGGAAACAGAGAATTCTGGTCCCCACCCGGCCCAGAAGAGGAGGATCTTAGAATGTCAGACCACCCATTTATGGGCTTTTCAATCTCTCAGCTCACTTCACACACACCGCTGAGGAGATGTATCTACCACCTGGAGAGATTAGGATAGAGTTTGGAGAAAAAGAACCACATTCAGAAGGAACCACATTAGCAGAGTACTTTCTCCCCTACGAACGGTTCTACTCTCTGCACTGCACAGTACACACAAGCATGCCCTGGGGAAGTGCTGACCTCTTAGAGCTGGGAGGAGCCAGAGAGAGAGGGCCCAGCCCCCCTTGAGAGGTGAGGGGTGGGAGCCTGAAGGAAGTTGGGACAGAGGGGTCTCAGACCTTGACACAGGGTTTGCATGATGAATTTTTTTTTTAATGTTTGAGGAACACACATAGCTTCCAAGTATTTCATAAGGCACAGGGAAGAGCGAACTGATCATGAGCACAGTAACTGTTAAGCACTGCTCTAGATAGTTCAGGTTCATT
Source organism: Tamias sibiricus (assembly GCA_025594165.1). Taxonomy (NCBI): domain Eukaryota; kingdom Metazoa; phylum Chordata; class Mammalia; order Rodentia; family Sciuridae; genus Tamias; species Tamias sibiricus. The sequence goes on from CM046670.1 coordinate 700,493, forward strand.
TTCCCAATCACTCATGAAGTCCTTATTACTAGTTATATAGTATTAGTTCAATTTCATAAAAGAGGAAACCAAGGCCCAAGGTCATCCAGGTAATAGATTTCTTTCCCACTCCCTAACATTCTTCTCCCCAACACCGCCTCCACTACTGCAGATGTGATTAAGAACATGTTAGAGGGGCTGGGATTGTGGCTCAGCGGTAGAGCGCTTGCCTAGCACGTGCGCGACCCAGGTTCGATCCTCAGCACCACGTAAAAATAAATGCAATGTGTACAACTAAAACAAATAAATAAATATTAAAAAAAAAAGAACATGTTAGAAAGGCCCTCCAAAGCCACGCTGACTTTGAGCATTCCACCCAGATCTCAGGACGTGAAGAACAAAGCCACATGAAACCCAAAACAAGACTCAGCAGTAGACCTTCAAATGTCAAGTCGGATTCTATTTCTTTTTCCTTCAATGAATTACAGTGCTCCTCTAAGGGCTTCATTCACTTCCCTTTTAATTCTTCATTCTACCTACACGGGAAGAGAATTGAGAGACTCCAGAGGCAGGCTGAGGGTCCTCAGGAAGGTAGGGACCCAAGGATGGGGACTACAACCCCAGTAAACTGAGTACAGCCCTCGATGTACAGCGAAGTCCACAAAAGTCAGGAAGGACCAAGAATCAAAGGCCAAATGAAGGGATTCTCCAGATGTAATACAGCGCGCCCACAGGACCACGGGTATAGACTCAAAAGAAGGGAAAGCAGGAACCTGGACGGCTGTTTGTACACCTATGTTCACAGCAGCATCATGTGGGATAGCCAAAAGGCAGAAGTGACTCAAGGGTCCCTCAAAGGTGGAATGGATATACAAAATGTAGAGAATAGTATTCAGCCTTAAGAATCTGGAGGACATTATGCCAAGTGAAATAAGCCAGAGACACAAAAAGATAAATAGTGTAAATACTGCATGATTCCAGTTAGGGGAAGAAAGTGTAGGACCCAAATTCACAAGGACAGAACATGAAACAGTAGTTGCCAGGGGCTGAGGTGGAGGGGAGTGCCCTATTTAATGGGTACAGAGTTTCAATGTGGGAAGATAAAATTCTGCAGATAGTTGGTAATGATGGCTGCCCAATATTATGATGGTACTTGATGTCTCTGGACTTTTTTACACCTTAGTTGAGACAGTAGATTAAATGCTCTAATATTTTGCAATATTTTTAAATCTGTTACATCAACTATCTCACACACATATGGGTTTCATCAGAGGCCAGGCCACAACAAGAGCAGTGAGAGGTTCCGGAAGGTTCCCACTGGCTGGGGACCATGTCTCAGGGCTCCCTTTATCTTGCTAAAAAGGGCTCACCTAAGTGACAAGCCAGTGAGACAGTCTGCCTCTGACAGGCCCCTGAAGTTCTTCCTGGGCCTTCGATTTCTCACCTGTATGAAAAAAGGTTGAATCCCAGTTCCCTTGGGGCACAGCCTCCAGGAGCCCCAGCAGAGGGCTGGGTGCCCTCCTTGTGATCAGGAGCTTCGACCCCACAGCTGCTGGGGTTATTTTTAAGTAGGAAAATAAATTCACTTCATTCCAGTCCCCTGGCCTCCAGAAGGCTACTTGGCTGCTGCACAAAATGGAGCAAGATCAGGGAAGGCCTGGAAGCCACAGCCACAGCCGGCTGCGCCAGTTCTCCACAGGGCTTAGCAGGGCCGAGCCCATAGGACAGGTGTCTGCACCCTGAGGCCCAAAACCGAATCCCACGCCAAGCTGCACATAGACTCCCAAGGACTCGGTCTCAGGTAAGGGACTCCCAGAAGAAGAAGCTGCTTATTGCAACTCTCATGGCTGGACACAGAGTTTGCAGCTATTACACCAAAAGCAGTCAAGAACTTCAAGATGGAGCTCAGGGCACTAACACCCTTGACTAGATATTTCCATTTTCAAGGGCAAAGTCAAGCAAAAACTATAATAAAAGTACACAAAATGTTTCAAACTTGTATCATTAAAATGATGCCCAGTTGGCACATTTGAGGGGATCTGCAGTACAAATTTAGTTCCTGCCCTAGATTAATTCCTTACATCAGCATCAAGTTCCAAGAGGACAGAACTTTTTACTTTTATATCCAGGAGAAGAGCTAGGCACAGAGGCACATGGTTAATAACCTCTTGAATGATCCTTCCCAAGATGTTCGTTCTCTTAAAACTTGAACTGCTCCTCAACCACAGTTAAGGCGTACTCTATTACATATACATGCACGTGATGGTAGGAACAATATTCAACTGTAATCCCAGCAGCTTGGGAGGCAAGGCAGGAGGATGGCAAGTTCAAGGCCAGCCTCAGCAACTTAGTGAGGCTCTAAGCAACTCATCAAGACCCTGTCTCAAAATAAAAAATAAAGGGCTGGGGTTGTGGCTCAGCGGTGGAGCGCTCGCCTAGCATGTGCGCGGCTGGGTTCGATCCTCAGCACCACGTACAAATAAACGCATTGTGTACAACTAAAGCAAATAAATAAATATTTATAAAAAAATAAATAAATAAAAATAAAAAATAAAAAGGGCTGGGGATGTGGCCCAGTGGTTGAGCACCCGAGTCAAATCCCTGGTAAAAAAAAAAAAAAAAAAAGATTTTTTTTAAAAAACATTGAAGTTGCTTATCATCCAGAGGACAATGAACAAGATACTTAAACACACAAAATACATGGCCTGTGCAGGACTCCTGTGTAGCTCTTTTAAAAATCAGGCTTGTTTTGGCCAGGTGTGGTGGCACATCCCAGCAGCTTGGGAGGCTGAGGCAGGAGGATCACAAATTCAAAGCCAGCCTTGGCAAAAGTGAGGTGCTAAGCAACTCAGTGAGACCCTGTCTCTAAATAAAATATAAAATAGGGCTTGGGATGTGGCTCAGTGATTGAGCACCCCTGAGTTCAATCCCTGGTACCAAAAAAATAAAATAAAATAAAAATCGGGCTTGTTTCAATGAGAAAAGCAGAAAACAGTTACTAACTCACAATAAATATTTTTGTACAGAAATTTCCTAAATAAATTTTGGTTTTGTTTTGTTTTGGTACTGGGGATTGAACCCAGGGGCTCTTAACCACATAGCCACATGCCCAGCCCTTTTTTATTTTATTTATTTATTTTTGAGACAGGTCTCACTAAGTTGCTGAGGGTGGCTTTCAACTTGCAATCCTCCTGCCTCAGCCTCCCAACTCACTGGGATTACAGATATGTGCCACCATATCAATCTTAAAAATATTTTTTAATACAGCTAAATATTTTATATTTTGTTAACAGGCTAATAATACCTCAAAGTGAGTGAGGGCTTCCAGGTTCACAATTTTATTTCACTTTTTGGAAAAATTCAAACTTAAAACTATAAGAACTAAAGCAGAGAACAGAGAACACTCACATACCTTTTACCAACATTCAAATCCAGCCACTGTTAAGTGTACCCCATTTGCTATATTTCCCTTTTAAATACATGCAATCTTTTTCTGGACAGAGAGGAAAACTATTCCTACAAGCAGGAATATCCTTCCACAACAGCTGCAGTGATCCACCACGGTGAACTTGGTACAACTGATATTTTTTATCTGCCATTCACATGAGCAGATTGCCAATGAGCCTGAGGATGTTCTTTCTAGCACTTCCCCTCCAGTACAGTATCCCTGTTAGGGGCTGGATACTACCTGCAGTCACCAGGTGTCTGGTCTCCTTTAATAGGGATCTTTTTTGAGTCCATCTGCCACTCAAGTCTCAGATTTATTCTTTCAAACACACTCTGTCCTGAATTCTCTGGTATAACTAGATACTCACCTATAGGGAGTCTAGTCTTGAGCCTTAGTAAGATTTCAGTTATCAACACAATCAGTTCTTTGGCTTTGCCTGTAGATAGAGTTTCAACAAACTTTAATTCAAGGTAAATAAGATTACTATTACATGGTTTGTTAAAAGAAAATTCCTCACACCAATTAAATTTAGCAGAATTGGGGCTGGGGGCGTGGCTCAGTGGTAGAATGCTTGCCTGGACCCTGGGTTCAGTCCCCAGTGCAGGAGCCCTGTTTACCTTAAATTTTTTAACTTTAGACTCTAATGGTTATTCTGCTAGAGACAGACATTGGAATCCACACCAACAACATAAACCTTTGGTTTACTGGAAAGATGTTCTTTCAGGTACATGGAAGGGTCCAGATCCAGTATTAATTTGGGGAAGAGGATCTGTTTGTGTTTTTCCAAAAGATGAATCCTCTCCAATATAGATACCATCTAGATTAATAAAACAGGTACCACATCAAAATGATCAAGATAAAGTTATTGAAGAATCAAGATTAATAAAAAAGGTACAAAATCAAGAGGACCAAGATGAAGGTATAGAATGATTCCCTCAAAAGAGTCCTTCAAAATATTTCACAACTTAAGTGTCATTCCTCCCGGCCGGGACGAGGAGATCTCTCTTTAGTGTGCACACAATTGTATTTTTTTTTCTTTTTATACATGTCTTTATGTCTGTATATTTGTCTACATTTCATGTTAATGTGACGTCACAAATATATGTTTGTATGTTTGTGCATCTGTCCAGTGTGACGTCACAAATAACAAGCGCTTATGAAAAAAAAAATATATATATATACATATGGATCCAAATAACTTTAATTCATTCTAAGTTAAAAAGTATTCAATTAAGAGTAAATAATTTTATAAATGAAGGTATTTTCAATTTTGATTTATAGGTGTCCCTGGGACTTCTCTTTAACAAACAATATGACTAGTGCTATATAACCTGATATTTTGGTGTTTTGACATAAGATTGCTTATTTGTTATTAACTTCATTTGTTTAATAGCTCATTAATTTCAATTATCTCAACAGGTAAAAGATTGCTCTGTATACAGAGACTCAAGAGTTCCAGCTAACAAATTATTTCTCTAAAGTGCCTTTACCTTTTCTTTAATCTATCTTTAATGCAGTAATTACCCTCAGTCTTTCTTTGTTTTGTTCTAAATATGATATTTTTCCAACTTATGTTTGTAGAAGCTCAACCAGCGATGTGTGTAAACAAAAATCAACTTTAATTTTCTAATCTAACTATTCAATTTTGTAGTTTGACAACTCGCCTCTTGACTCAGTGCTGCAATAGCACTGCCTTTCCTTTAATAATTGATGCTTGAGTTTCTAGGTAGCGGGCCCTGAAGATTTGCCAGTGGCATTGTCTAAACATAAAAAAGACGTCTGCTGCTACAGCTGCAGGGATCGCGGCCGCCGCAAGCATCCCTGCTGCTCAAGCATCAAACAACCTCACCAACAGTGTGGCCTCTGCTCTACATACATGGGGCCTCCTACATCAACATGTTATAACAAATGGACATTTTGATCTTTCATTGTTTGGGACTTTACGGGACAATGCCTTGCGGGTATTTGTCTAGAGAATTCAGTGTGTTACTTGATGGAACTTAGGGCAGCTGATTTGTTTAAACAATTTGATATGCTATACAATTTGGCTCATCACCAAAAGGCTTGTCACCTTAAAGCCGCAACATCTCCTCACAATTGGACGGCTGTTAGTCATCATACACAGTCGATCCTAAAGGGCTCCATTGGATGGCTGGTTAGCCAATGACGGGTAAGATCCCCAGAGGGGGACAACCTAAGACAGGCACAGTCACACGAGACAGTCTCATGTGGCCGACATATCAACTAAGACAGGAGTCAAGAGCACAGCCTTGATTATCCGATGATGGATAAGAATGTTGGTTGCACATAGACGTCCTAGAGCATTACCTCTTTTAAAACAAAAAGGGGAAATGCAGGAGCCCTGTTTGGGGAAATGGCTTGAATTGTGGTTGACTATGAGCCGTGGAGATTTGGGCATTGTCGCCTTCCGTAGTCTCACGGGACTTGTTCCGGGATCTCGAGTGACTGAGCCGAATTTGCTGATCGGGTCAGCGCCATTTTGGTGGTGGTGTGTGTGGCGTGTGTTAGTCGTTGTTAGAACCAGAGAGAAAAGTTATCAGAATAAAAAGCTGTTTGTCTCCAGTTTGCCTCTGAACTTCTTCCCGTGGCTCCGTTGCTCCAAGCCCTTCAGGCGGCAACACCCCAGTACCACAAAATAAGTAAATTTAACAGAGTTGGCATGAGTAAAATAAGACAAAACACAATTTGCCAATCAGACAGCTCCCAGAACCACTGCAGGTTCTGAGAATTCCAATGAATAGTGTGATCCGACGGCATTTACAGGAAAACAGAAGTGAGTCACAGAAACCAATTTGATTGGCTACAGCTGTCAGTGGACAACAGCTTTGTTAATTGGCTACAGGACCTCTTGCAACCAAAGCTCAATTACTGTCATTAAACTCCATATTGGTTTTGTCTGTTGGGGCTTAATGCAGGTGCTCAGTCTAAATCCACCGTCTCGCACAAATTTTATTTAATAAAATGTCATCGGCGCCCATCTCAGTCACTATCATGCTAGGTTTCCAGTCTCAGTGCAAGATCTGTAGGTTATAGTATCTTTGTGATCATGCATTTTGAGTTCTTATTCCAGTCAGAGACCACTGAACATTTAGCCGATGGCTTTACAGACTCATAAGAGAAGATGTACCAGAGAGACTAGTATGGCTTTGGGGATGATACCAGGAATATGCTCCTTAGACAAGGCCCCCATGAACCAAACCAGCCAAAATAGATCAAAGAACCACCCAGATGAAGTGTCTATCTACTTTAACCAAAAGCCCATTTATTAGTTTTCTTGTAACTGAGTTATTACAATACCATTTTACCCATATGCCACAAAAAGAATTAGCAACTACAGACTCTGCCCTGTTCTAAAAAAAAAAAAAAAAAAGACGTACCCTTCACAGAATCTGCTCATGGTCAAACATTAATCTGAGACCAGCACAGTGTCTGCTACTCGGTGGCAACAAAAATGGCTGACAAGGAGTTCGATTCTACCATTCATCTATTTGCAAGGAGTGAACACTCAAGTACCTAATTACTAATCTTCTGTATTTTCTTATATTATATACATGCATCTGTTTCTTCTATGAGAAACCTAGACCTTTCTATTGTCATGCCCTGCTGGCATGATGTTCCTCTGTACCTTGGGCCCCCGATCAAGCTAATGTGATGATTTGGATATAAACCATACAAAACACACACACACACACACAAAAAAAATAACACACAAAAAGCACCTGTGTTAACACAGGCACATTCAGAGGTGAAGTGACTGGACTGTGAGAGCTGTAACCTAACCAAGTGGGGCCTGGCTGAAGGAGGTGGGCCAAGGGGGGGCATGCCCTGGAAGGGTGTACCCTCCCGTGACCCCTACCCCCTTTTCTCTCTGCGTTCTGTAAGATAACTACCTTTCCTGTGTGCATCTTGGGCCCAGATCAAGAGAGTCAAGTCATCTTTGGACTGAGACCTCTGAAACTGAGTCCCTAATAAATATTTCTTCCTCTAATTATTAGTTCTTGTCAGGTATTTTGGTCATAGCAATAGAAAGTTACCTAAAACAGCTGGTAAGTAGTCTAGCAGCCAGTAACCAGATTAAAGCAGGGAAAATAAGTGACTAGGTTTCTCATAGAAGAAACAGATGCATGTATATAATGTAAGTAAGAAAATACAGAAGATTAGTAATTAATTACTTTTAAGAGTGTCCACTCCCTGCAAATAGATGAATGGCAGAATCGAACTCCTTGTCAGCTGTTTTTGTTGCCACTTCGTAGAAGGCACAGTGCTGGTCTCAGGTTACTGTTTGACCAAGAGCAGATTCTGCGAAGGGCACGTCTTGAGTTTTTTGCAGTTTAGAAAAGCGAGGTGTATTAAAGAGAGTTGCATTATGAGCAAGCCTGTTCCCAAAGGTTGTGAAATGGTGCCACCGCTACTCATCTGCACTGACTGATGCTGGAGTGGTCAAAATAGCAGATATTATGGGAAGATACTGGTGCTGTGACAAATCTGAATTTGCTAAAATGATTTATGGCTGTTGGATGGTTTCCCAGTCCTGGGAAGACCAACTTCCAATGCTACAATTCTGCTACCTGAAAGACATTTGACTATTTACAGAGGAATTTCACTCAATTGCTACCTTTGGTGGGACACGAATGTATTCTTGAAATCGTCTGTGTTCTCCAGTGGTATAGAAGCTTTCCAAGTAGGAAGGCTGATAATAGTAGATAAAAGGTTATTCATAACTGTTTATTTATGATGCATTTTTGGAGAGAACTCCAGGTACAAAGAAACCCATTTTACTGGGTAAACTATAATGGAATTAACCCAAGTGTTTCTCACCAGAAGAAATGCAGTGAAGTTTCAGGGTCTCAGACCTTGGGTACCTGTCTTACCACTTCCGGGAGCTCCCTGGGAGTCCTAGAACTGTACATCTATTAGAGACTTTCAGAAAAAGCTTCCTCAGAGGTAGGCAACATCTGGACTTGAAGAACTTTCCCCAAGAGGGCAGAGCCAGTTTCCTGTCTTGAAGAAGCTCTTCTTTGCCTTCTGCCTCCCTCTTGCACTTGACAGGATGGTGCTCTCACAGCACAGAGAGGCAATACAAATGACTGACGAGGGGTCCAGCTCCACCATTCATCCATTTGCAGTGAGTAGACCACGTTTTTCTGCACAGTACTTGCAGGAGCCCTGTTTGGGGATTGACTTGAATTGCAGTTGACTATGAGCCGTGGAGATTTGGGCATTGTCTCCTCCCGTAGTCTCACGAGACTTGTTGCGGGATCTCGAGTGACTTGGCCGAAATTGCTGATCGGGTCAGCGCCATTTTAGTGGTGTGTTTGGCGTGAGTTAGTCGTTGTTAGAACCAGAGAGAAAAGTTATCAGAATAAAAAGCTGTTTGTCTCCAGTTTGCTTCTGAAGTTTTTCCCGCGGCTCTGTTGCTCCAAGCGCTTCAGGCGGCAACAAGTACTTAACGTAACTATTAATCTTCTGTGTTTTCTTGTACTGTACACATGCATCTGTTTCCCCTATGACTCCCAGGAGGGACGGGGTTATAGCTGCCTTGTCATTCTTTCCCTGCGCCTTAGTGGAGTGTGTCACACATAGATGGTCAAGCATCTGGTAAATGTCACCCAGTATCAGCTTCCAACATCGTTTCATGGCACCACTCCATGTTTTCCAATTAGTCAGAACACATTCCACACTTTCCCACTGAAAGCAGTGAACAGCTGTTCTCGCTTCAGAACAATCTCCAGTAGCCTGCCCCAATCATGAAAGATAATCGGGCAATCTCCCACTAGTCAGTCACATTGATTCTGTAATAAGTTTTGGTATTTACCTTAGAAATGACTTGGCCATTTCACATCTCTCAATTCAACATAAATGACACCAAGACCTCAAAAGATTCCTGAAAACATAACAGGTTTATTTATCAACTTTCAACCACTCACATTCACCTAATATGTTTGTTCTTATGTTCTTAAATATGCTTGAGTTACTCATTTTAAAAAGTTAGCATTTGGGGGTAGGGGGATATGGTACTGGGGATTGAACTTGGGGTGCTATACAATGAGCTATATCCCTAAGCCTTGTTGTTTTGAGACGGGGTCTTGCTACGTTGACAAAGCTGGTTTTGAACTTGCAATCCTCCTCTCTCAGCCTCCCAAGTAGCAGGGATTACAGGTGTGCACCACCATGCCTGGCTGAAAAGTTAGCTGTTGAAAGTTCAGAAAATACCACCCCAAAATACATGGCTTTAGTATAGTCATACCAACTAAAGCCCAAGATGCTTGGGGGAAAAAAACCAGCAGAATACAAGGGTGAGTTCCCATCCATTTATAGAAAGCCAGAGCCTCCAAAGGACTCCACTGTTGCCAATTTCTAAAGATCAACTCATCACAGGAGATTCCACCACACCCAGGCAGACCTTGTTAAAAAACATCCTCCAATTTCCTAAGGGCCCACTTTTCCTTCTCAAATACCATTCTGAGGATATTTTCAACCCTTGACCATTTTACTCACTTTGCAAGAAGGATGAATCAAGGAATGCTTGCTCTTTCCTCGGCTGACTTGCCTCATTGCTGCTCGTAGTCAGATCAGGTTTGAATACCATCTCCGGCCAAGAGCAGAGACAAAATTGGCCAAAGGTGACACTTGTACATAGATACCTGTCCTTGCCTTCATTACAAAAGCTTCCAGTGATTTAATCTTCCCTCCCCCAGGTGCACAAAAGTGGATTTCCTCCAGGGATTCAACTTTTCTTAAAATTGGTCTCTAACACAAACAGGCAGCTCCCCAGCTCAGCCTGTTCTTTCAGCGCAATTACTGAGTCCAGGGTGGGGCCCATTAGCAAATGCAACAGAAGCAGCACCTTCCATGCTAGACCAGGGCACCTTGACCTTTCCTTACTGGAGAGGGAAGCAGACCCCATTGATCTATGGGCTTAGCTTTTACAAACAACTCCCCCTCACACACATTCCTTTAGTTGTTTTAAAGCTTCTGTGTGCTAATTAAAAAACATCTCACGGGCCAGGAGCCATGGTGCATGCCTGTAATCCCAGTGGCTAGGGAGGCTGAGGCAGGAGGATTTTGAGTTCAAAGCCAGCCTCAGCAATTTAGCAAGGCCCTCAGCAACTCAGAGGGACCGTTTCTAAATAAAATATAAAAAAGGACTGGGGATGTAGCTCAGTGGTTAAGCGCCTCTGGGTTTAATCCCTGGTACCAAAAATAAATAAAATTCAATTGCTCATGGGATTTTTAATCCTTCCTCTTTTAATGTACCCAATAAATAAACAATTTTATCCAAGCTAAAACTGTATCATTGTGGCCACTGTAATTTACAGTTATTTCTGGTAAGGGACATCCATTTGTCTAAAAAAAAGTACAGGTTCTGGGAATTCATATACATAAAATTGGCTGGGGCACCAAATAGACGTCCCAGACCTTGGACCTCGTCCAGTTTGTCTAACCCAGGCAGCCACCACAAACCCCACAAAGGTCACATGCCCTCTCATGGCACAAACTGATCCTCGATGCCACCCCACGGTTATAGCCCTCTTGTAGCATAAACTAACCCTGGTGGAGTTCCAAAAGGAAGGATACTAAACCCCTGGATCCAGCTGACCCCACAATTCCCTGTCTTCCGGTAGCCTTATCTGCCTATGAAACCAGTTCAGAAATTCGGGGAGTGGGGTTTCTAATCGATCAGACCCTGAGACCCTGTGCTGTTCCTACAGGTCAGTTTGTCCGGCCTAGCCAGACACCCAAGACTTCCTTAAAGGACCCAGTACCGATCATCACAACTTCCAAACCCAGTTCAGACCAAAAACCATGCTCAAACCCCATTCAAAACACAGATCTGTGGAGCTTCAAGGATCCGGCAACGATCTTACCCAGGATCACCAGGTGCAGCAAGCAGACCCCAGCCACAGCAAGCTCTGCAGGCAACTACGGCTGGTTCCCTGAGAGAAAGGAGAGGGTCGCTGGTTTTTTGCTTTATGTTCTACCAACTACTCCAAAACCATTAAAAGAAAAATTCCTAGACCAATTAATCTACACCAAAACTGTTACAATTCCTAGAACAATTTACTAGAGTTTACTTGAGTAAACATGAAACAAAAACAGCAAACAATGCAGCGCCTGCAGCCAGAGCAAGTTCTGAGAACACCAACCAATCACGGGATCTGACAGCATTTACAAAAAACAGACGTGAGGCCTGAAACACCGCTTGACTGGCTTCCACCTAGTCAACCAACCAGTCACCTGGTTACAGTGTGGTTAAAGAGGCTCCGTGGTCTCCCGAAACCACCTAACCTCCCAAGACAATTAAGGTCTTCACTTGTCTTGGTCTGTTGGGCCAGTGCACATGCCCGTCCAAATCCACAGCCTCCTACCAACTTTAACAGATTCTAACTTAACTCTTTTTTCTAATATAGAATGTTCAAATCTGGCCTTTCAGGTGGCAGAGGAGGTGAAAAGGAAACAAGAAAAGCAGCTGGTACAGTGCGACGCACATTCTCGCAGGGAGAATCTTCCAGTCCAACACTGGGCTCTCTAATGCTGCTTCTCCTAAAATCTAAATGTTGTCTTTGGATAAATAAAGACCAGCGAAAGCCTGAAAGGCAAAGCAGCATCTCTTAGACCTTTTCATCGCAGGCTACCTGAGCAGAGATCGATACCATAGCTCTAGAAAAAACCACCACCATCAACTTCACCTGATAGCAATTCCCCAACTGACATACCAAAGTGTAGGTGTGATAATGACCGACAGCCCCTGGTTGAGGAGCTGCATCAGGCACTTACTTCAACTAGTCATTGGTGGTACAGTGGCCCTGGACAGCTCACATTTGAATGATCAAATTCAACATTACACACTGGCCAACACACCAAGAGGAAAACCATTTGCATTAGTCATCGTGGGGGATGTAAGCCAGGGCAGCCCCCTGGTTCCATAGAGACCCTCACCTCCCAGGGACTCCTTAAAACATGAGCAAATTACCAAGACAGGTACCTGCTGATTCTTAAGAATTGTTTTACCTCAAGCAATTTTTGCCTCTCCTGTTGATTTTGGAATTTAATCCTCACATTAACAGGCAGCTCCATTATTGTGGGATTAAACAGGGCCCACTCTGATCCAAAGATCTAGCCTGACCCTTCTCTCCAGCCACATCCTTGCTGTTACAATCCTTAAGAGGTGAGCGATGACAGCTATATATTCTGAGAGCAATCTTAATGCTTTTGAGTCTACATTTATTTTTAATTATAGCATCAAGCCAGCAATAATATAACAGGAACCCCAAACCCACCTTAGCTCTCAGTAATCCCATGGCAGCGGAAATGACTAAATCTCTCTCTATGGTTGAGCTAAAGCTGTTTATGCCTTTTAAAAGCATTTCTACCATGCAAATACCATAGAGGACAAAGTCCAGAAGTTCCTTCCAAACTGTTTCTCACCAGGCAAATCCCATCTTAACAATGCACAGCCATTTTTGTTGTTGTTGTTTTCTTTTGAACCCAGGGGTCCTTCACCACTGAGCCACATCCCCAGCCCTTTTTATTTTTTATTTTGAGACAGCATCTTGCTAAGTTGCTTAGGGCCTTGCTAAATTGCTGAGGCTGGCTTTGAACTTGGAATCCTGCCTCAGCCTCCAGAGCTGCTGGGATTACAGGCGTGTGCCACCGTGCCTGGCTTGCCCTTCTTTAGTATAACTTCTCTATAGCCCAACCAGTGGGCTGCTGATTTAATTAAAATGCTGTTCAGGGTGGGGGTAGAGTTCAGTGGTAGGGCATGTGCCAAGCATGCAAGAGGTCCTGGGTTCAAGTCCCAGTGCCCCCTAAAATAAAGTGAAAACCCTGGTAAATGGATTCAATAGTTCAGGAGAGCCAAACCTCCTGGCCAACCTCTGTAATCCACAGAAATGATATTTAACCTATGTTTCCCTTCTAGAAGTAAATTACATTTTTTGAATCTTGATTATGATTCATAATAGAAGACTATGTACACATATGAAACAGACATAAAGTCCGAGCAAAACGCTCTGTGAAGATTCCTACTGGCATCTACCCAAACACTACAGACAAGGGGCATCCACGGACACAGGTGACATTTGACACTAAATGCCAACCAAGTACAATTACCCAGGTTCCCCCCCAAACCCCCCCCTTTTTTTTTTGGTGCTGATGTTGAACCCAGAGCCGCACGTGACCTATCACTGAGCTATACTCCCAGCTGACATTACCCAATCTTTAAGGTGCCATTTTCCTCTCAAAGAATTTCTTTTGCCTGGTAAAATAATTATTGTGCAGTTCTAAGCTGACATCCTTGAGCTCCACTTAAAATAAAGGTTTTGATGACGAAAAGAAAAAACAAACAGTTTTGCTCTGTGTTGCCACCTGAAGCGCTTGGAGCAACGGAGCCGCGGGAAGAAGTTCAGAGGCAAACTGGAGACGAACAGCTTTTTATTCTGATAACTTTTCTCTCTGGTTCTAACAACGACTAACACACGCCACACACACCACCAAAATGGCGCTGACCCGATCAACAATTTCGGCCAAGTCACTCGAGATCTTGGGACAAGTCCCGTGAGACTACGAAAGGCGACAATGCCCAAATCTCCATGGCTCATAGTCAACCACAATTCAAGTCATCTCCCCAAACAGGGCTCCTACAGCTCTGCAACTCACCACTTTTCTGACACCAAGTTTGTGTGGGTTCCTCCACACCAAATGATTCTCCAAAGTTGCAGGCACAAACTGGATGTCCTACAAGTCAGTCAGAATACTGGCCACCTGGAAACCATGCAGACCCCAGGGGGAAGGGCACAGGCCCACAGACTGCCCCGACTGTAGACGCTCATCACGAGACCCAGGTTGCCAACTGTACTTCTGACCAACTAGCTGTAAGTCAGCAGTCCCGACACCCTCCTCATGTTCAACAGTTATCGTAATAGCTCACAGAACTCAGGCCAACACTTAGGTTTACCAGTTGGTTTTGCTTCTATCTATTTGTGGCTTTTTTAAAAAAAAATCATTGTGTTTGTTTGAGGTGCTGGAGATTGAACCCAGGAGTCCTCTACCACTGGACTACATCCCTAGCCCCTTCTATTTTGTATTTTGAGACAGGATCTTGCTAAGTTGCTGAGGCCAGCCTCAAACTTGTGATCCTCCTGCCTTAGCCTCCCAAATAGCTGATGTTCCGTGTGTGCACCACTGCTCACCAGTCCATTCTAAAGGACACAAGAGTCAAATAAAGCACACAGGGTGGGGTCTAGACAGGTCCTGAGCCCACAAGCTCCTGTCCCTGTGCAGCTGGAGAGCACCACTCTCCTGGCAATGAGGATATGTCCACCAACCTGGAAGTTTCTAAAACCCCATAGCTTAGGGACTACTATGGGGCTTCATCATGTAGGCATGATCACTTATTAGCTCAATTTAAGGCCCCTTTCTCGTCCCCAGAGGATGGGGGCGGGGCAGAAAGCGCCAAGCTTCTAATACTGGCTTGTCTTTCTGGTCCTGGCCACCATCCAGGGGCCCGTGGAGGGTCACCTCATTGCAACAAACGACGCTCCTATCACCAGGAAATTCTGAGGGTGCTGTGTGTCAGGAACTGGAGTCAAAGGCCAAGTATCAGAACAAAAGATGTTCCTAACACCCCTATCACTCCGGAAATTATAAGTTTTAGAGTGCCAGAAACTAGGGGCAGAAACCAAATATGTATTTCTTATGATGTCACAGGAAGTCACTGACAGATTCTTTGGGGCAAGTTTTTCTTTTCAGTTCAGACTACTTAATCTCTTTCTAAAACAAAATTCCTTGGGAAATGACTCCCTGATTCCCCTTCACCTGGACACCTTCCCTACCCCCTTGACTTGCCAGTCCTAGCCCCGCCCATCTCAATTCCCAGCAGCTCTCCACCAAGTCTGGCACCTGTCCCCTGAGGGCCATCCTCATGTGCCATCCCAGCCTGCTCCTGCATGACATCTCCCTGCACCCCACTGCTCTCACTGAGACCCAGTGTCTTACCAGCCTTTTCCATACTGCAGGGCAGAGAGGATCCCTCCCTCCTTCCTGCATATACTTTCTCCTGGCTTCAGGGAAAATATGCTTTGCTGATTACCTTTGTCCCTAGCCCCTCCCTTCTCCCCTACTGCACTTTCCTCTGCTACAGGGCTGAATAGACAACTCCCAGGCATCTCAAACTCAACCTGTCCAAAACAGACTCTCAGTGGCCTCAGGGGCTTTGCACAGGTCATTTCCTCTACTCACAGGCTCTTTCCTCCACTTTCACCCAGCTAACATCGTTCTATGAGCTTCGTCTGAGCTCACAGGTCCTCAGAGGCACGTTTTCTGGTGCTCAGTCTAAATTAGTTTCTGTTATTCTCTCTTGAGTCCCCTGTGCTCACCACCACTTATAATTTAGTATTCATAATTTAATGTCCCCATTGCCGCCATTCTACCATCTCCATCTCTCCAGGCCTGAGTGTGGTCAGAGTACAGGCCTTGGCAATGTGAAGTAAAATGCTCTTTGGGAATTTTTCTTCTTTAATTACAAGTTATTGAATTAATTTCCCTCACATTTCTGGAAAATAGAACAATTTGAAGCATGAAATCTTCCACAAAACCAAGACAGTTTTGCTTCTTTTTATAGGAATTGTTGCTGTTGTTTTATAGGTTAAGAAACTCAGACCCAGGGAGGAGCATGTTACAGTGACAGATTCACATCTGAGACGGGATGAGATAAAGATCATGAACTTATCATTCTAAACCAATTTCCTCTGGAGAGAAAAAATATCCAGGATACCATTTGATTTCAAATAAAAGCACCTGAGTAGTTTAGATGCGCTTCTGAGGATAGTTTTAAATCTGTGTGAAAGGACACACCCACACATGCTAGACATTCCCAAGGCTAAATATAGCTCACAGAGAGGACAAAGCTGACACAGAGCTATCCAGGGGACTCACAGTCCGGGGGTAATGACATGACATTGCTCCACTGCCTTCCTGGTCTCCATTGCCCATGAGGAGTTGCTAGCTAGCCAGAAATAACGCCAAGCTCTCCCAAATCTTAGATCTGTCCACATTTCATCAAAGTCGTAGCTGTGTATAAGCAGCATGGAATCACACAAGGCTTCTCATGAGAACCACGGCAGCTCACTCCCCGCTTACGCCCCTCTCCCCTACCCTCAAGGACAATCTCTTCCAGTTGTTTACTGGGTTGCTTTTGGTACCAGGGATTGAACCCTGGGGCATTTAACCACTGGCCACATCCCCAGCCCTATTTTGTATTTCATTCAGAGACAGGGTCTCACTGAGTTGCTAACTGCCTCACCATTGCTGAGGCTGGCTTTGAACTCACGATCCTCCTGCCTCAGCCTCCCAAGTGCCAGGATTACAGGTGTGCGCCACCATGCCAGGCACTCTTCTAGTATTTTTTTTTTAATTGTAGATGGACACAATACCTTCATTTTATTTATTTATTTTTATGTGGTGCTGAGAATCAAACTCAGTGTCTCATGCATGCTAGGCAAGCGCTCCACCACTGAGCTATAACCCCAGCCCCACTCTTCCAGGTCTTACCCGATTCTTTTTGTGTTTTACTTTCACATCTCCAAGTAAACGTACATTGATATTTTTTTTTTTCTTGCACTTCTAGGGATGGAACCAGGACCTTGCCTGTGCTCAGCAAGTGCTCTTCCCCTGAGCCACATCCCCAGCCCTCCTTGATTTCTTCATGTAGGGCTTAACGGTCAGCTTTCAGAAGTGGAAGACGTAGCTCCCTTTGGTGACCACCAATGCCACCCCACCCCTCATGCCCCAATGATGCAGTTTTTGCTACATCGCCTGTCAATTCTTACATCATCATGGCTACATAAACATTAGAGCGCTCAGGCTGGGATGCAGCTCAATGGCAAAGCGTTTGCCTCACATTCGCTAAAGCCCTGGGTTCAATCCCCAGTTCCAAAAAACAAAAGACAAAAAAAAAAAGACCACCACCACCAAAAATAAATAAATTTTTAAAAAATTAGCAAGCTGAGCTTTGTAACAAAACTACAAAAGGTTTTCTATCCTGTGCAACTTCGCATTTTCCTGGAGTCCACAACTCCACAGACACCCTGGCTACTGAGGATTCTGTGTCTCATGGTCTCCCCAGGTGCAGATCTTCTTTTGATGCTTGCAAAAATCCCGCATGGCTGTAGACCTTGTCTTCTAGAAGTTTTCCTTCAGTCATTCGCCCTCCTCCAATCTGGACGTAGAGGAAGGACCAGAGGGGGACTGTCACTGTCATCTCGGGATCTCCCTGCACCACAGAGGGGCTCAGAGCATGATGCCCCATAATAGGACACTTTTGTCGTGCTGAGAGTACTCTGACATAAAAAAAGATTGGAGAAAACCAGCAGCAAGGTCTTCCTGACCTTCTCCCATCCTCTGGTCTCTGGCCCCTTTTCTTCTCCAAAGAGAGTCAGACAAGCCAGGATTCCTCTTCCCAAGGCAAATCACAGACATTAGAGCCCCTCTCCCTCAAAGCAGGCCATAAACTCTCAAAAGATCACTCCCTCCCTTCTCCCTTGGAGATTCATCCCAGCTCTGCCCCATAACCAGGGAGGAGCAGTATGAGGAGAGGCCAGGGGGCATCCCAGCAGACAGGCCTCGCTGCGTCTCCCTGCTCCATTTCCACCAGCTCCTACCTTTTGTCCAGAAGCATTTCCACACACCTCTCCACGCTTCATGAAACCTACGCACAAAATCTCTCTCCCTAAGTCTTTGGGTCTTCGTTTCTGAAGGCTCCTGTATCATCTAAAGCTTTGATTAAATAAATTTACTATTCTTTTCTCTTATTCACCCATCTTTTGCTATCAGATTGTGTGATCTGATCACACACCATCACCCTGGAAAGCACCTTCTTAAACAAATAACAAAAAACACAAACTCCTAAGGAAAATAATTGATATGTCGGACTGCATGAAAATCAAAAATTAAAAGTGTTGGTTCTTGCAAAGACCCATGACAAAAATACATTTAATTGAAGAAAAATTCAGCGTGCGCGCGCGCACACACACACACACCACACACACACCCTTAAAATGAGAGGTAACCCAATAGAAAACACAAGCAAAAGACAGATATTTCTCAGAAGGAAAAATGTATTTACTACACACACACACACACACACACACACACACACACACACACACAGAGTTTCACATTCCTATTAGTAAAAAAGAGAAATATGGGGCTGGGGTTGTGGCTCAGTGGTAGAGAGAGTGCTCTCCTAGCACATGCGAGGCCCTGGGTTCAATCCTCAGCACCACATAAAAATAAATAGATAAAATAAAAGTAGTGTGTCCAACTACACCTAAAAAAAATAAATTCAAAAAAAGAGAAATATTATTCCAGTAGTTCTAAGATACTATTTTAACACCAATCACATTGGCAAAAACAAAATCATCTCTGACAATAATATCAGGTATAGGCAAGTATCTACCACTGTGGGAAGTTTTGATACCCTGCTGCCAGAAATGTAAATTTACACAGTCATTTGGAAAACAATTTAGAATTATCCTGAACGGTCTGAAAATGCAGAGCCCTCGGACCCAGTCCTGGGCCTGCTGGCAAACTCTCCAGTTCTCCCTCCCTCCAGACATATGGCAGAATGGCCGGTCGTCAGGTCTCTGAGGTTACACGTGGCCGTGTGACTTGCTGTGGCCAGCCTAACTTCTGTAAGCAGAAGGGGTGTGTTGCTTCAGGTGGAAGTTTAACAGCCAGATTCACCAAGTTGCTTTCCCCTGCCACAGTGATCTGGAAGCCCTGGGAGTGGGGCCTTTACCCTCCCATCTTTGAGAGCTGACCATAGAGGAGACTCCTGCTGACCCTCGCTGGATGCACAGCGGGAAGGAAGTTCCCATGCTGGGACGTTTCCAGCTCTTCTTGACCCGTGAGGTCACTCATAGACATATTCTCTAGAGAACTTTCACAGGTATGAATACTACATGTATGTTCATAGCACCATCATGTGTAAGAGCAAAAACAATAACAACTAAAGCCCAAATACCCACTGACAGCAGAATGAATAATAAGGACAGTATATTCAGTCAGAGGACTACGCATTGATGGAAATGAACGGACCACGGCTACATGTGTGGCCATGGTTCCATGTCAGAGGGGGGAGGGCAACCAAGCTACAGAAAAGCACAGGAAGTATGAAGTATGAGTCCCCTTGCATAAAGGTACAAGGTCATACAAAACTAAACCATGTGCTAAGTCGGGATACCTACTAGTGTGTTAAAACACAAGGAAGAGCTAGGCGGCCTATAATCCCAGTAGCTCAAAAGGCCGAGACAGGAGGATCGCAAGTTCAAAGCCAGCCTCGGCAAAAGCGAGGTGCTAAGCAACTCAGTGAGACCCTGTCTCTATACAAAATAGGGCTCAGTGGTCGAGAGTGGCCCTGAGTTCAATCCCCATTTCCAAAAATAAAAAAGTTGAATTAAAAAAATACAGCAACACAGTATAACTTAGGAACGTGGTTCCCACAAGGCAGGGATGGGAAACATAATCAAAGAAGCAGAAGGGGTCTCCCAGGCACTGAGAATTCTGTTTTGTTTTGTGTTTTTGGTAACAGGTGGCGGGCATATCGTGTTCATTCTGTTATTTATGCTTTAAATTCATAGCACATACTCTTGTGCACATGGAAGATTTCATATTAAAAAACCAACGACAAAATGCCGTACCTGTCATAAGGAAATCCTATTAGGGAGCTGTATACTCTGTTGTTGACTCCCCCGCCACCACCGCCTTTTTTTTTTTTTTTTTTTTTTTTTAAGTAGAAAGAAGGAAGCAGGAAAGAAAAATAATAAAATCCAGCAGAACAAATGACCCACCAAATGTTCAGAGATACAAATAACTCAAATTGGCAAAGTGTTAGTTGGCTGCTAATGTGGGGGGGGACTATGGAACCGTTTACAGGAAGGGCACTGATGGGTACTTGCAACAGCTGGGCTGGATCAGCCAAGAAGCTACTGCTGGTCCTTACAGCGCTGGCCTGAGAAGGTGAAGGACAGCACTGTGCACTCATTCCTGGGTTCTGCAGGACTCCATTTCCAGGATGAGGCCCAACATCTCAACTGCCCGGGCTCCATCTCTCCGTTCCACCTAGACACCTGTGTGTTCAACAAATATTTATCAAGAACCATTATTCTGGTGCTGGAGGCACAGCAGAGAGAGACAAAGACCCTGGACCATTCTCCTAGGGCTCATGCTCTGGCTCTCTCTAATCAGATAAAGCCACCAAAAGCTGCCATGAGACAAAGGGTGGCCGGTGCTGTAAAACAAAATGACGGCAGTACAAGAGGATCGGGTGACCAGGCTTTAGAGCAAGGGAAGGGGCAGGTTTCCAGGAAGTGGAGCTCAGGCTGAGATCCAAGGGTAACAAGAAGATGCTGGGCAGCCAGGGAGACAAGGACATCGACAGAGGGGACAGCTGGTGAAAGTCCTGGCAGAGAAAGCTGCCTGCCACTGGGGGTCCATACCGAAGAGCAGGCAGCGGGAGAGAAGCAGCCCGAGACCCAGGCAGGCTCAGCCCCACAACTCCAGGAGCGCAATAATAATATGTCCATAGACGCTTTTTAATACAACTGAGAAAGTTTTCAAAACTAGGGAAAATCTGCTGGAATACTGTCAGGTTTACTACAATCATTTTCAATGAATTCCTCCTTCACCCAATGCCACCAAAATGTGGAGTCACGATCGTAACACCCTTGCCCCTTCACTGCTAGGAAATCAATTCTTTAAAAGGTGCCACAAAGGGTTAACCCAGGTTTCTGCTCCTCCCAAGGAGTTCCAATTAGGCTGAAAGAACTAGCCTTGCTACCCACATGAAAGGTACACAATTTGTACTTCTTATGATGTCCTGGAGTGACAGAGTGCATACCTCCTTTGATTATCTAATTACAGATATGTGGCCTCTATTATGCTCTCATTAACTGCAATTCTTAGAGACCTCAAAGTGTTTATTAAAAGTTTATCAGTCCTTAAAGATGTATCACTGATTTTACCCATTTTATTCTTCAGTTTTGTGTATCTAAAAATTCCAACTACTTCCTTTCTTTGTGATTTAACAAGTCCAAAGCACGGAAGACTTCAGAGCAACACCTGAGACTCCTGCACAATGCCCCAGGCTGCAGTGCTGAGCTAAAGACTGGTTGAAATAAAAGGCACCAACAAATTCATCTACCTGAGCAGGACTCCGGTCAATGCCAGCCTGGCTGCAAAAAGCTACACCATGTAGGGCTCCATCAGTTTCCAGTCAGTCTTACAACAGAGTCATTCCGAGCAGGCTTGGTGAGCTCACAGGAAGCCCCTAGCTTTGGGGACCTCACTCCAAAGGCAGAAGACGATTCACACTAGGCACAGCACGAGCTACACACTCAATGCACAAACACCAGGGTGAAGTTCTCTATTTATATGGTCAAAGAAGCCCAGTACCCAAATCTTGCAAAATGCCCATTAGTTGGCCATTGGGTAATACTTAGCCCAATGTGCTTTTAAATATTTAATCTTTTAATTATACTTAAGAAATACAGCACTTTCTATTATACAAATGATTATTTCTTGTATCCCTCACTACAACACAAACATCTTTATACCTTTATTCCCAGAAGCCCTCTCCTCATTTATCTTTGTTAAATGTTACTTTGTTTTCTTTTTTCAAACCAACCAGATGCCAAGCACAAGATATGCTCTCAATGTACACCGTTTACTTTAATTGGAACCTTCATGCATTCCTAGTGGAAAGAAAAAATGGCAAAGCCTAATGTGGAACAGTTTCTAACCCTCCAGAGCATTGCCCCATCTTAAGGCCCAGTTATAACCAAGGCGCCAAGAACTGGGTAAAGTAGCCCCAGGCCTCTCAATCCAGCTTTGTAACCAACAGACTCACCTTGACTAAAGCCAGCATTACCCACAATTTTCCACTACACCATCTTCCCCCCTTGACCCTAATTATTTAGGGAATTGTTTAGCCCATCACTGGTTCAAATGTAATGATGAGAACAGGGGTCAAAGGTAAGCTCTCTGCAAACATCAACAGTTGATTCATGTTATAACTTCACAATGGCCAGTCTCTTAGGGATAAGAGTTTCAAGATTATACAGGCATCAGGCATACACATAATCAGACACTGAAAAACAAAATCCTTCAGAAGGGCGCATCTGAGCAATGATATTTGGTCTTTAGAGTTACACTTATCCCATCCTGAAGGGTTTCAGAGAGCCGTGGGGGAGCGGCGGCGGTGGCCTGTGCATTCTTTCTGTCCACTGCAGGTGGCCTGTGTGTTCTTTCTGTCCACTGCCTCCCACACGCTAACTTCTCCCTCTCTTTGTTCTTTCTGAGCAGACTGAACTTTTATAAGAAGGATTCCCACAGTCTGGAGACTGTATCCAAGTGAACACTGTATGACTTTACTTCCTTTCTAGTATGGCGAAATTGCTTCTGTCTGCAGAACTTTGGAAACATAATACTGAACACAGCACCCTCCAACCTGAGGGTGAGGTGGCAACCTCAGTACTGCCCAGAGCCCAGGATTGCATTTTCCAGCCAGGTCTCCCTCCTGCCCTCCCCAACCCCCAAAATAAGGAATTAAAAAGGGGATCTCCCAAGAATAGAAGGAAGAGCAGTAAAGTAGAAGCAGAGGACCAAGCATGAAGAGCAGAGGAGGGAAAGGAGAAGAACTGGGAAATAAGGTGGACCAAATTACACTATGTGCATGTATGAATGATTCACAAAGCATTCCAGTTTTATATATGACTATAATGTACCAATTAAAAATAAATTTAGAGGGCTAGAGATATAGCTCAGTTAGTAAAGTTCTTGCCTCGCATGCACAAGTCCCTGGGTTCAATCCCCAGTGCCACAAAAGAAATAAAAATAAATATAAAAATTTAGAAGGCAAATAGTATAGAGGAAGGAAATCAGAGAGGAAGAAGGGTAGGGAAGAGGACCGTACTGGGGACTGAAATGGAGAAAACTGTTCTATGCATCTATGAATATGTCAAAATGAATCTACTGTTATTTATAACTACAATGCACCAAAAAATAAAACTTTTTAAATTAAAAGAAAAAGAAAGAGGTTCCAGGAGATGGCAAGACCAGCCTGTCTGTGCCTGGCCACCTGAGAAGTCAGTGCCACAGTGCCACGATACTCCCCCCTCATAAGCAGGAGCTACAGGGGTGGGGGAAGAGATGGAGGAGGAGGACTCTGTTTCCCACTCCCCCACCCATCCCGCTTCCCACAGTGGTCAGACTGCCAGGTAAACAGGAAGCAGAGAAGAGACAGGGGATATTCCTGTTCCATTCCATCAGTTCAGCCTCAATTGGAAAAGCTGGGCCTCTACGCCCATCCAACTTTTAAGAAAAAAGTGGGATCTATCATTTATACATACATTGAACCACCTCTTCATCCTACAAGTGTTTACTGAAAGGGGAAATACTGGGGAATGATACTGACCAGATTATATTGGTACATTGTGTGCATGTAGGAATATGTAACAAAGAATTTCACTATTATGTATAATTATAATGCACCCATAAAAATGTGCTGGCACATGCCTGTAATCCCAGCAATTTAAGAGGCTGAGACAGTAAGATCACAAGTTCAAAGCCAGCTTCACCAACTTGGCAATGCCCTAAGCAACTTAGCAAAACCCTGTCTAAAATTTTAAACAGTGCCGTGGTTGAAATTGGGCTCAACCTAGAACCAAATACACACACACACACACACACACACACACACACACACACACACAAGAAAAAAAGCCCTGAAAAATGTTGACCCATTGGGGCTGGGGTTGTGGTTCAGCGGTAGAGCGCTCGCCTCGCAAGTGCACGGCCCGGGTTCGATCCTCAGCACCATGTAAACATAAATGCATTGCATTGTGTACAACTAAAGTAAATAAATATATATTTTTTTTAAAAAAGCACATTGTGTACAACTAAAAGCAAATAAATAAATATTTTTTAAAAAATGTTGACCCAGCATATGTTATATGCTAGGCATCATCATAGGTAAAATACTTGCCCTCATAAATAGGTAATTAAGTTTGGAAAAACTATGAAAAAAACATTAGAAAGTAAAAAATTATGGAGGAAAATAAAACAGGGAGGTATATAGTGAGCGTGTGTGTGTGTGTGTGTGTGTGTGTGTGTAAGTAGGATGGCAAGTGATAATCCTCAATGAAACAAAAACTTATATTTCTGAAGTTGGGTAATTCATATCACGGTAGACTCTAGACCTTATGTTTAAACTTCTACCTGACAGCAAATTTAGCATTTCAATAAAAGAGAAACTTCTTTTTTTTTTTTTTTTTTTTTTTTTTTTGGTATCAGGGGTTGAACTCAGGGGCACTCGTCCACTGGGCCCCATCCCCAGCTCTTTTTTGTATTTTATTAGAGACAGGGTGTCACTGAGTTGCTTACTGCACCCTCACATTTTATTTCCAACCCCTCTTTGCCCCCTCTACTTGCTCCCCTCCAAAGAAGAGTAACCCAGCATGGAGGCACACACCTATGATCCCAACTACTGGGAAGATGAGGCAGGAGGATCACAAGTTCAAAGAGCCCAGACAATTCAGGGAGACTTTATTGCAAAAAATAAAAAAGGACTGGGACTGTAGTTCAGTGGTGGAGTGCTTGCCTAGCTTACTGGAGACCCTACATTCAATCCCCAGCAATGAAAAAAACAAAAACAAAAAAAAACCTAATAAGTCACAATGTTTTCTACTTCAGTCCCCACTATTTTCATAAACTAAATCCAAGTTTTAAACTCTTAAATTGCCAGAAGTCTGTCACATTGAATTTCTACATTTTCCTAAAACCACCAATATGGAGCTACCCTGTGTCCAATCAGTCTTGACTTTGCAGCATCCATGAGTGGCCCCAGGAAGACTAGCACGATGGTGATACTACAGGTCTGGGTTGCTCAACTGGCCCACCCATGCCACTTGCTTCCGGGCTAAATGCTCAAAGGTCAAGTATCAGGCTACGTAGGAGATGTCATCCTTGCACAATCAACAGGAGGTTCTGGGTCTCTGAAAAGCAAAGTGTCTTCTTGTTTGCTTCTCTCTCTCCCTCTCTCTCTTTTCTCTCTCTCTCTCTCTCTCTCTCTTTCTTTGTTGTTGTTGTTGTTGTTGTTATTGTTGTCTTTAAGAATTTTCTGTATATTCACAGCAATTTCAAACCAAGGAAGAGGGAAGCCTGGCTACTACAACATGAGACCTGCTTGGTTAGAGAATGCAAGGGCAAGAGGTCCACATCATTCAGAATTCATCACAGGTAGACTCTGGACACCAGAGTCAGAAGCAAGAGGGCCTGAAACAAAACATGACCAGGCACCTTAGAGGCAGCTTTGCCCTCCACATCTAGAGCCTGCTAGATGTGGACACCCTGAAGGCTACAGGCCCTCATTCATCTGCCCTCATAGATCTTTCTCAAAGCAGCACACAGAATCCCAGCATTTGTAGGACAAATTGTCCTATGCTTTCTACTTCTAAAATCTCCAAGCGCTATACTCACCCTTGACTGTTGTAAACCAGGTACCCTACTTAAGGGACCATAAATTAAGATATACTACCATTATTCAACAGGGCACAAACCCCTCTCCAGCCTCTTCGCCTCTGCTGGGCCCTACAAGGCTCCACCAAGCTCCATTTCCCAAGAGCCAGGGTACTAAGCACCACTGTGCAGCTCAGAGGCCCTCCCAAGCCCCGATGGCTTCCTGCCTCCTGCTGCTCACCAGGACCATTGGTCCCCCACTGCCTCACCCCACTTCTACTCAGAACCCTCCACTGCCCCTTCCACCTAGAATCCTGCCAACTCCTACCCATTCCCAGGGTCTCCCTCCTCTAACAAAACAAGATGCCAGCTTTCTCTGAGGTTAAATTACAGCAGAGGTAACTCCCCTTGAACTTGATTCTGCATGTTGGTCTATTTCCCCTACTTGATTTGACTTGGATAAAGCCTTTCTCAGACTGGCCCAAGAGTCACAGTTAACCTGGGGACCCAATCCTGGTCCTCTGACTATTCCAACCTTGCTTTTCTCCATAGGATGACTGTGACAGAAGGTCACTGTTATTCAGATTTCAAAACCAGAAATTTTCAGGTAGATCCCCTAAGTACAACTGAATTTTCCTTCATTGATCTGTATAAATAGGCGTTCTAGCTAACGCAAGCTGACCTCAATTTCCAAAAGCCTTGGTTCATAACTTTTAGATTTAAAAAAAAAAAAAAAAAAAAAAAAAGCCTTGTTTGTCATCAACTTCACAAGCCTGAGGTTTCTTTGTCTGGTTTTGGTTTTTGTTGTTTTGTTTTGTTTTCCCTATCATTCCTCGGAAGACACTGAAGGGGGGAAATCCTGACATGTTTATTTTTGCTAAGATAATAAGCTTGGGAATCACACTGCCTCAGTCTCCCCTAGGCAGGTGGAGACAATCCCAGGCCCACACACCAGACCTCCCAAGCGCACCTCACCACAGGCTGGCTGCGAGTCCCCGGCCACGACACCACCTGGAGCCTCAGCCACGTCCAGATGGCCAAGTCCAGGCCTGCCCGCTGTCACCTGGCACCCAGCACGGAGGTCCACTCTCCTCCCAGGGGGCTTCCCACCTCTTCCCCCACCTCCCGCGCGCCCTCTGGTCAAGCTCCAATTGGCGTTTCTTCTCCAATTCCCGAAACCGAGTCTGACCTCCAGGTGTTCACCCCGCCAGGTGGCAAAGACACCTGCCTCACCCGGGAAAACGCACCAGCCCGCGAGTCCCTCTGGCTCAACCTCTACCGGAGCTTGCAAGAGAAACGCAGAAGAAAGGAAAACAAACCCGAGGCAGGGCCGCGCTGGCCCCGTGTCTCCCACGGAATCGCCACCTGCAACTCAGCCCCGGGCCGGGAGCCGCGGCCCGGCAGGGAGCGAGGCCCGGTCCCGCCCACCCCAGCGAGCCCCTTACCGGTGAGGCGACCGCCCCCCTCGCCGTGCCCGCGGCGCCGCTGTAGGATGAAGTAGCAGCTGCTCTTCTGGGTCACCCAGAGCTTCAGGGCGTTCTTCAGCAGCACCTCCTCGGGCTTGAGCCACATCGCGGCGATCCGGCCGCGCTCGAGGGCCCCGGTTCACATCGCCGCGGCCACCGGCCGCACAGGGCCCAGCGCTCGGGAGGCGGCGGCGGCGGCGGCGGCGGCGGCGCGCGCGGGGACCGCAGACCGGCCGGTGCCCTGCGCTCGCAGTCCCGGAGCGCAGCGGGAGCAGCTCGCCCGGCGCACCCCGCGCCGCCCGCGCGCGGCCCCGCCCCCGCCCCGCCCCCGCCCCCGCCCACCCCGCCGCCGGCCCCGCCCCGCCCCGCCGGCTCCCGCGGCGCCTCCCGGGTTTCCGCGTCCAGCCGTTGGGGCTCACAGTTCCGGAGTGGAGGGAGGAAGTCCGATCCCGCTGCCAGGTCCCCTCCCTCCAGTCCCCGCCGAGATCGCGGGAAGCGCCTGGGCAGCGCCGCGCTCCAGTCCCTGGGCCTCCGCCCCTGGGAGAGAGCTCAGGGTGGCGGGAGTCGCCCCCACGCACCTCATTGCAGGGGGTGGAGGAAGGACCTAGTTCTCGAAGCTGCAGGTTGTCTTGGGTAGCACAGAACGCAGGCCAGTAAACCCACGTGTGTTTGGGTTTTTAATAACATTGTTTAAATCACCCAAAAATAGCTTGAAAAATTAAAAACAATTTTGCTCAGATTTTTTAACATAGCACACTTTTAAACGATTTTTTAAATTGACACGTCATACTTGTTAATATTTATGGGGCACTGAATGATATTTCAATATGTGTACAGCGTGCAGTTATCCTATCAGGATAACTGGCAGAGCCATCACTCAAATATTTCTTTTAAGGCACGTGTGTGAGGCTCTCACAAGGGAACCAACAGAGCTGCAGAAAAGGCAGAGATGTTGGAGAACCTGAGACAAGTGTCAGACCACTGCAACTGCTAGAAGAAACCATAGAGTCAATACTCAAACATATTGGCTCAGGCACTGACTTCCTTAATAAGACTCCTAAAACTCAAGAAATAAGACCAAGAATCAATAAGTAGAATAACCTCAAATTAAAAAGCTTCTGCACAGTAAGGGAAACAAGAGCAGGAAGAGATAGCCCACAGAATGGGAGAAAATCTTTGCCATCAACTCTTCTGACAAGGGGTTAATATGCAAAAAATAGATAAAGAAAAACAACAACAACAACAACAAAAAAAACAAATAACCCAATCGATAAATGGGCAAAAGATCTAAACAGGCATTTCTCAAAAGAAGAAGTATAAAGGGCCAACAAATATATGAAAAATGTTCAACATCCCTAGAAATCAGGGAAATGCAAATTAAAACTACACTGAAATATCATCTCACTCCAGTCAGAATAGCAATCATCAGGAACACAAATAATAATAAATGCTGGCAAGAGGTGGGTGGGAAAGGTACATTCATACATTGTTGGTGGGACTGCAAATTAGTGCAACCCCTTTGGAAAACACTATGGAGAATCTTCATAAGGTTGGCAATGGAACCACCATATGACCCAGCTATCCCACTCCTTGGTATTTATCCAAAAGAACTAAAATTAGCATTCTACAGTGATGCAGCAGGCACAACAGTCAAATTGTGGAACAGCCCAGGTGCCCATCAACAAATGAATGGATAATGAAAATATGGTATACGTACACAATGGAGTTTTACTCAGCCATGATTTCATTTGCTGGTAAATGGATGGAATTGGAGACTTTGTTAAGTGAAATGAACAAAATTCAGAAAATCAAGGGTTGAATGTTTTTTCTCATATGCAGAAGCTAGAGATGAATGAGGAAATTTAAGAAGGGGGAGAATCCCATGAAAACAGAAGGGAGAATAGTGGGGTAGAGGAGGGGGATCGAGGGGAATGGAGGAGGGATTGGAAATGTGGAACTTTGGAACAAACTTGACCAAACCATGCTGTATGCATGCATGACTATACCACCGCAAATTAAAAAACAATAAATAAAAGGAAGGAAAATCGGTAGCATAGAGGAAGGGGATGGGGAGGGAAAGGACCAGTACTGGGGATTGAAATGGAGCAAAATTATGTCATATGCATCAATGAATATGTCACAACCCCACTATTATGTATAAGTATGATGTACTAATTTAAAAAAAAAAAACATTTAAAATGAGTATTTCTCAATGCTATTTTAGAAAAAGACACATAATAGCTGGCCTTGAACAAGGTGGATGAGGGCACGGCTCAGAGCAGTCTCCACAGGGAAGCAGTTAGATCCAACACCCTAGCTAGAGAGGCAAAGAAAAGGTCTGTCAGAATATCCCTGCACCTCAGTTTTAACAAAGGTATTCCTGACAGTGTGACTGTTAACTAGGACAGAACTTAAAAGTGTTAGTGAAATCCTTACAGGACACCTGAGACCAAATGGAACCCTTTACAAAAGTCTAGGAACCTGTTTGCAGAGGACCTAAAAGGATTGTCTCAAGAAACTCTGATTGGTCAAGTGGGGTGTCCAAGACTAATTCCAGTGGTTTGAGAGGCTGAGGCAGGAGGATCAAGTTCAAATACAGCCTTAGCAACTCAGCAAGACCCTGTCCCAAAATTTAAAAAATAAAATGGGCTGGAGATGTGGCTCAGTGGTTGAACACCCCTGGTTCAATCCCTGGTACCAAAAGGAAAAAGAACAAGAAAAGAGAAAAAGAAACCCTGATCAGATTCAGTAGAGAACCCTGTGGGAAAGGGAACAGTCAAGACCACTCACCTAGGCAGCAGGGAAGCCATTGGTCAGGGACTGACCAGCCACAGACAAATTTCCTCTGGGGGTGGGGGGTTGACTGAGGAAGTCAGCTATATCAGGGGCCTGGGGTACACCAGGGTATACAGAGCAGTCAGGGACGACAAGAAACTTTTCCTTTCAGATAGATTCCCTGGCACCGGCCACTCTCCAATGTCCTTCTGGGCCCTGAAGTTGCAGAAATAAATGGGAGACGGGCCTGCCCTAAAGAACATGCAGGTAGGAAAACAGATGCAGAAAAGTGTAGTGGAAATCAAAAGCTGTGTATCCAGGAGCAGTGAGAACACACAGTGTGAATGCCTAGCTCCTGGGGAAGGGGACTGAGAAGGCTCCACAGAACCGCCATTGCTACATGGGAACCTGAAAAATGAATATGGATTTGCCACACAGTCAAGTAGGGGAGGGCATGTCTGGTAAACAGATCAACACAC
This sequence comes from Tamias sibiricus, assembly GCA_025594165.1. Taxonomy (NCBI): domain Eukaryota; kingdom Metazoa; phylum Chordata; class Mammalia; order Rodentia; family Sciuridae; genus Tamias; species Tamias sibiricus. The sequence goes on from CM046670.1 coordinate 731,176, forward strand.
ACGGCATTGGGGTTTGGGGCAGCCTGTGCAGGCTGGCAGCCCTACATCAAATCCCAAGCTTGCTGCTAGTTAGCCATGTGACCTTGACCTTGGGCAAGATAGAAATCTCAGTGAACCTCAGTTTATGCAGCCACAGAATTGGAATAATCACAGTGCCTCCCTTATATAACTATGCACAGTAGTATATACGTAAGCACTTGGAATAGATAGTGCTATGGTTTGGCTACATCCCCAAAGGTCATGTGTTAGAAACTTAGTCTCCAATGTAACCATGTTGAGAGGTGGGACCTTGAAGAGGTTATTAGGTCACCTCTTATTAGGAATGGATTGAATTAATGGATGAATGGATTAATGTCATCATCTCAGGAGTGGGTTAGTGATCAAAGAGAAGCTTTATTATAAAAGCAGATTTGTCCCTGTCCCTGCTCTCCCTCTCTTGCCCTTCTGCCCTGCACCAGGGGATGACACAGCATGAAGGCCCTCGCCAGATGCTGGTGCCATGCTCTTGGATGTCCCAGCCTCCAATACCAAATAGATTTCTGTTCTTTGTGAATTGCCCAGTCTGTGGTTTTCTGCTGTAACAGCACAGACAGGAGACACTGTAAGCTCTCATGAACATCAGCTTGTATTACTTGATGTGCTCCTGACACAACCACACATATTCACCCATGTTTTAAACATTACTAAGCTTTTACCTGCAAAATATTAAATAGGAAAGAAGCACGGAGACACAGGAACATGAAAAGTAGTTGGGAGGGGATGGGAAGGTCACCATGGGGTACTACAGCTTGACTTCTCTCTTCCCACCCCCAAGGCTCCTGCCTATATCTCCCATTACCCAAATCAGAAGCTCGTGGGAGGTCAGCATGCTCAAGGATGCAGTTTTCAGAGGTCAGCCTCCCAGCACAGAGCAAGGTGGAGAAATTTGGAGAGGGTAGCTGGAGGAGGTGAAGGAGAACATCCAGCACGGGTGCTAACAACTTCCTATTGTCACTCATTTCTGTGTGCTTGTCACCCCTTGATGGTGTAATGAATTGCATTTTGTCCCCCCAAATCCATATGTGGAAGTCCTAACCCCCAGTACCTCAGAATGTGACCTAATTGGAAATACAGTCATTGCAGATGTAATTAGTTTAAAATAAGGTTATTAGGGTGGGTTTTAATTCAATAAGACAGGTGTCCTTACAAAAAGGGGAAATTTGAACAGCCCGACCCACAGGGAGAATACCATGTGAAGATTGGTGTTAGGCCAAAGAAGTGCAGAAGCTAAGAGAAAGGTCTGGAGCAGTCCTTGCCTAGCACCTTGAAGGAACCAACCTGATCTCAGCCTCTTCCAACACTCTTTCTGTGTTTAAACCACCTAGTTGGTGGGGACTTGGATATGGCCATCCCAGCCCACGAATACAGATGCTTCCCAAATCCTGCCCACAGCTGTTGAGCAGCTCATCTGTTTCAACATTCAGAGACAGATTTTGTTTGCTGCCCACCCCTGGCTGATGTCAAGAGTGACCACAGTTCCTCAACGTGGAATTCTAGCTGGGTTAATACAGATCTGTGCACGTGTAAGGAACAAAAGGAATGCTAGTAGCCCAGGCCACTCAGCAGCAGCAGGAGGATTCCAGTTAGCACTGATAATAGGATTGGGGGGTGGATGGAGGACAAGGATTTGGGGTTCTTGCTGATGGGCTCCGGCCAATGGAAATTTCCATGTCCTGAGAAGCAGACTTGTTTCATTTTCCCCAGGCAGGAGCCAATAAGCTTAAAGGTCACTCTGTTCCCGGGCAAAAAGCCAATAGCTTTAAAGGTTGCTCTGGTACACTCCCCACCAGAAATCCCTACTTAAGCTCCCACCGGTCTGGAGCTCAGACAGAACAACTCTACCATGCTGAGAAGAGGCAGCCACTGTACCAACCTTAGACGACCCACCGCCTCCAGCCCGACAGCAGCTGCCCCAGCCGACAGCTCCAGAGACCACAGCTGGTACGTCCAGGCACCCACCTTTCGTCCAGAGCTCTTCCCCAACTCTTCTCTCCCTGACTCCTCCCTCCCCACACCTCTTCTACCTCGGAACAGCCGTAAAGGCTGGTGAATAAATCTCTTGACTACACTGTTGTCTCTGGTGTGATTTTTGCCCTTCACTTGCTACTGTCGAATGTGATTTCTGTGACAACGGTGATCATCACAAAAGACTGTAGAATTAGATGGCTGTTCCTGTGTGGCCTGGAAGAATTACAATCAATCAATCAATAAATAAATAAATAAATAAGCATGAACAATTAAATTCCCATCTCTGTATGAAGACACAAATGATGTCATTCTACTTTTTGTACAGAGATATGAAAAATTGTACTCTATATGTATAATATGAATTGTAATGCATTCTGTTGACATATATAACAAATTAAAATTTAAATAAATAAATAAAATTTCTTTTTAAATTCCCATCTCAAGTTATCCATATGGTGAAATTCAAAGGTTGTCTGTATAACCACTGGATAGGAAAGGTCTTCTTCGGATCCTAAACATAATTGTGCAGGTGACAGAACTGTTGCAAAGGTGACTTGCTCAACCTCAGCAAGTTCCTAGGCTAAGATGGGGACCTGACTGGGAAGGAATAGGAGCCTAGACTTGTGAAGAGACCGTTTGGTCAGCTATAGACAAAGATGGACTGCCAAATCCCAAGCTTCCCTTGCCTACAAAGTAGCCTCTCCTCACCGCAGGAGGAAGTTTGCGTTACTTACGTGAAAACCTCCGGCCACTTCACCCAGGCCTTCTTCACATGAGTGCCTGTTCTCCAGACCTTCCCCCATGCACCTCACCAACCCCAGGACCACCATGACAGTAAACTCCCAGCAGAGCCCAGCAGCAGGACTGAAGGACAGCCAGGGAAGGGGAAGCAGCAGCAATCATATCCTGAGCCCGTTGGGAAATGTTGCCCACATGCATTGGAAGGCAGCTAAGGATCAGGTACGGGATTGAATTCTAGAGTGTGTTCGACCAAGAAGGATGAAATGTAAGATTGGATTCACTGATACTTACAAACATGCATGTAATCATCCATGATTTAATATATTACATATCGGGGAGGTGAAACTACCTTGGAAAATGTGGTGGTGCTTATGAATATACTGTGAAATGCTGAAAACTAATGAACACATTAGAAGGTAACTTGTGAAAAACAGATGGTAATGGAAATGATTCTTGTCTAAAGCAATGCCAATAAACTTTGGTTCATATAGATGCCCCTGATATGATTATAATATTAATATTTTTAAATTATTATAATTATAGATGTAAAATTTGTATATAAGATAAATCAGTGTTACATGAATGAAATGATTATTATAATAAAATCCACATTTATGCCTATATATATGTTCTTCATCTTCTCCTTTGAATTCATCTTAACACCTTACTGATTTCCTTGTCAATGAAGGAGTTGGAAAAAATCTCTGGCCCATGTTCATTTTATATTTACAACAACAGCCACACTTTCAACACTTTGAAAATCATACCAAAGCAGTACAAAGGGGCACAGGATTGGCAGGATGCTGAAATTATTTCACTGTGGTTGAAAGATGGAGAAGGCAGAGAGAAGTTAAAAGTAAAGGACCTTCAAAGGCACTTTCCCCCTCCTACTCTGCACACAAATGCTCCACTGAACTTATACCCTGAGGCAAGAAAAGATGCTAGTCCCTTAGCCTGAGGCCCTTGGTGAGGCACATCTGGAGAAGCAGGTGTGGTTAGGACACATCTGTCCCTGTGGCAATCTGAGAACGATCACGGGGGCAAGGGATGAATGTAGGGTGATGAACAGTCAGAGATGAAAGCACACCACCATTCAAAACTTCACAACCATGGCACACACTTGTAATCACAGCTATTCAAGAGGCTGAAGCAGGAGGATTGTAAATTCAAGGCCAGCCTCAGCAACTTAGTGAGAGCCTATCTCAAAATAAAAAAAAAAAGGGCCTGTAATCCCAGTGTCTCAGGAGACTGAGGCAGGAGGATTGCCAGTTCAAAGCCAGCCTCAGCAAAAACAAGGAGCTAAGCAACTCAGTGAGACCCTGTCTCTAAACAAAATGCAAAATAGGGCTGGGGATGTGGCTCACTGGTCAAGTGCCCTGAGTTCAATCCAAAATAAAAAGGGCTGGGGGTCTGGGATTGTGGCTCAGTGGTAGAGCGCTCGCCTAGGACGTGGGCGACCCGGGTTCGATCCTCAGCACCACGTACAAATAAAACGCATTGAATAAAACGCATTGTGTACAACTAAAAGCAAATAAATAAAAATATTTAAAAAAAAGAAAGGGCTGGGGATGTAGCTCAGTGGTAAAGTACTTGCCTAACATGTGCAAGGCCCTGGGTTCAATCCTCAACAGCACAAAACAAAACAACAAAACAAAGACTTTACAACCACCAAGGGTTTGCGGTACCATGAACAGAGCTGGGGGAGACTGGCTGAAATTCCAATGGGTTTGGTGAGAAACCTTAAAAATCTCTTTCCAGGGGGGAGCTCAAAGGCTCCAAACACAAAGGGCATGGTGGTTCATACCTGCAATCCCAGCGACTCAGCAAGCTGAGGCAGGAGGATCATAAGTTCGAGGCTATCCTCAGCGACCTAGAGAGTCCCTGTCTCAAAATAAAGAATGAAAAGGGGGGATGTGGCTCAGTGGTTAAATATCCTTCGGTTCAATCCCTGTACCAAAAGAAAAAAAAAAAAAAAAGAGGAAGCATTAATTACCTCGATTTGATCCATACCTACTGTATACATGTATTAAAATATCACACCCCATAAATATGTACAATTATTATTGATTAAAATTTATTTAAAATGGTTAAGAGTTGAGCATTACATACTGTACATGTGTATCCAATTATAATACTCTACCTTAGATTTATACAATTAAAATAATTTTTAAAATAAATAAGAAAAAAATACTAATTACAACAATGAAAAAAAAAAACCCCTCTTCTCACAGAAAGGAGGGACAGTGCCATTCAATGTTATCTGTGTGACTCTTCCTGTACTCAGGGGTGGCACTGGGCCGGGACCCCTCTCCTAGACCCACAGCCCTGGCTCAGGTCCCCCCCACAGGGCCGGCCTGCCCTGTCATGCCCCTCTGTACAGCATCCCCTCCCCTTGTCCTTCCCTTCACACCTACAAAGCGGGAAAAATGAAAAGGAGCTAGAAATGGGTGAGAAAAACTGAGTATTCTGAGAATAGTAGGCCGAAGGCAAGGAGACAATTGTAAGACATTTCTGATTTCTGTTCCTAAGTCACACTGCCACTTGTGTTATCTGCAGACTTTCATTCATTTCGAATTAGTTACTAAATGAAGTTGTTTTCAGTTTTACATTGATTTAACTTTTTTTTTTTTTTTTTTTTTTTTGAGACAGGGTCTCACTAAGTTGCTGAGGCTGGCTTTGAACTTGGGATCCTCCTGCCTGAGCCTCCCAAGTCACTGGGATTACAGGCGTGCACCACCAGTCTAGCTCAATTTAACTTTTCTTAACTTTACAATAATATATGCTTTTGAAAAGACTGTTTTCCTTTAGAAAACAACTTTCAAGTTCTCCTTGTTGGCTTGACTTTTGCTCACATTTCCAGCTTTATTACTTCTCCAAATCCTTACTTTGTGTTTCCTCTCATGACGTAAGTGCTGTGAAGGGAAGCCCAGGGGTCCAGGGTCTGGGTTCTATTCCTGTCCCTGGCCCTACAGTCATGTGCCCCAGCCAAGGCCCTTTGCTGTGAAGGCACCCCCTCTAGTCACACATTCTGCCACAGTGCCTCCCATCCTGAGGGCACGAAATCCGCCACAAGCAGCCCAGGACTAGGCTGACAAGTTTTTCAGGATTAGTTAAGCCAAGAAACATTCACTGAGTATGTTCAACAGGATGGCACTGTGAGAAATTTCTAGGATTGAAAAAGGATCAATCCTGGTTCCTGGCACCCCATCTTCTTAGGGGAATATTCCCCAAAGGGAGCAGAACTATGCACCAAGCACAGTGCTTGTTGTATTTTCAAAAGTCATGTCATGTGTTTTTCATGATAAACTTAGAAGGAAAGTAAAATTGGTCCCATTTTATAAATGAGAAAACTCAGGCGCCTTAGAAAAGCTTAACTAACTTGCCAATAACCCGCATTGCGCAGCAAAACAGCATCTGCTTGATCCTGAGCTTTTCTGAGTCCCAAACCAAAGTGTTTTCCATGGACACATGCTTTAAGTCGATTTCAGTCTATTCATGGAAGCAGAGTGGTGTCACAATTGCTTCACACTTAGCATTATTTCCAATAAGGATGAGGGCCACCACCATCATCATTTAAAGCCAAACAGCATGGACTTCACAGAAGGCAGATCTGAATTAAAAATTCTGCTTTTCCTAGTGCCCAGTCATGCGAGCACATGCAAGTCTCCTAACCTCTTGTCATTTCAGTGTCCTCACTGGTATGTGTCTCACTGAGACATACAAGGCTTTTAGAGGTAACCTGGGCCACACACCTGCTACAGGCTTGTCCTAGGTACCTGCACTAAATAGTAGCTGTTATATTCACCTCTGGGTTTTTCCAGTCCTAACCCTGGGCACTCCTGTGACATGTCTCGCCCCTGCCTGCAATTCTGAAATAGCTTCGGGATCATGAGGACTGAAGGACTTGCCCTGGCATCCCCCGAAGCACAGGAAGAGGCAAGCACCCAAGGAAGGAAAGGAGGATGGTGAGTCATAAATGATGACCTATTGTGGTTTGGATATGAGGTGTCCATCAAAAGCTCCTGTGTTAATACAGGAGGCAATGTGATTAGATCATGGGAGCTGTGGCCTAATTGGTCCATCCTAGTTTGAATGGACTGACTGGATGGTAGCTGTGGGCAGGTGGGGCATGGATGGACAGTGTGGGTCACTGGGGGAGTGCTCTGAAAGGTTTCATCTCTCCTGCAGGCCCTTCCCCACCTGTCTGTCTGTCTGTCTCTCCCTCTCCCTCTCTCTCTGCCCCTAGGCACCATGAACAGAGCAGGACTCCTCCATCACCTTTCTGCCATGATGTTCTACTTCACCCTGGGGTCTAGAACAATGGAGTCAGTCCACCATGGACTGAACCTCTGAAACCAGGACCCCAAATAATCTTTTCCTCCTCCAAGTTGTTCTTGCCAGATATTTTGATCCCAGCAATGCAGAGCTGACTATCACACCTATCCATACTGAACCACCCTTCAAATAGACCTTAGCCCATTTGGCCACCACTGCTTTGAGACAGATGAAGACCCTAGGTCTCCTCTCCCCATATTCTGTAAAGAGAGGTCATTTGTTCACATGGAAGCATCACAGACTAAGTTCTGCTACACCTTCAAGCATGTATTAAACATTTATTAGGAAGAAATTCCAGGTGTGGTTCTACATTGAACTCCTAAGAGCTCAGGTCTCAGGCCATACCTTGCATTAAATGTTATCTCAAGACAAAAATGTAATTACATCTTTTTTTTTTTTTTTAATATTTATTTATTTGCTTTAGTTGTACACAATGTGTCTATTTGTATGTGGTGCTGAGGATCGAACCCGGGTCGCGCACGCGCTAGGCGAGCGCTCTACCGCTGAGCCACAATCCCAGCCCCCGTAATTACATCTTAGAAGTAAGCCGATCAGGCCATCAGAATGCTGAGCAGGAAACTGGCCATATCACCACTGAAGTCAGGCCTTAGGTACCATCCAGATGGTGAGAGAGCCGAAAGCTTTTATCAGTGTTAGCCAGCTCACCTTCTTGAAAACAATGAATTTCACCAACAGAATCGTTCTTCTAGGGCTTGGGTGGTGGCTCCATAGTAGAGCACTTGCCGAGAATGCACAAGGCCTGGGTTTGATCCCCAGCATCTCTCTCTCTCTCTCTCTCTCTCTCTCTCTCTCTCTCTCTCACACACACACACACACACACACACACACACACACACACACACAATTTGCTCTTCAAATATCTGTTAGTCTGATTAACAAAATCTTTATTGTTGACTGGAAAAAAAGGCAGCTGGAGTGTAGGTGATTTTATGTGCCCTAGCCAGCCCCAAAATGTTTATTCATAATTAGGATTACAGTATCTGGCACTGTCTCTATGTTTAAAATCAACTATCAGACACATATATCACTTTATATCCTGCATTAAATAATTTTAAGGCAAATTATAGCCAACACAACAACCACTGTCTTCCTTATATAAGTCACTGGGGCCCTCTGCGTCTGTGGCTTAGTTAATTCAGCCACTGAAAGCACCCACCAGGGGTGGATATAGCAGAAGGGTCCCTGGCATCCTCTTTTGTAGGGACAGTGTTCTGATCCGTTTATGATCTAGGGCAATTTATCTGACCTTTGTTTGCATTCCCTTATCTCTGGATTCATATAAAAATGTTAATGATTTACAAGCATCCAGCAAAATTACAGCTGGTATCCAGCTCCTCAGAAATCCCTCTCCCAAGCACACACCTGTAATTCTAGTGATTCAGGAGGCTGAACCAGGAGGATCACAAGTTCCAGTCCAGCCTTGGCAACTTCCAAGACTGCCTCAAACAAAACAAAAAGTTAGGAGGTTGGGAATGTAGTTCAGTGGGAGCACACCCTTTGGTTCAATTCCAAATTTTACAAAAAGGAAAAAAAAAAAAAAAAAAAAAAACAGGAAGAAAGAAATTCCCTTCCCAGAGCCCTACAGCTCCACGTGGACCAGGCTCTTCTCCCTAAAGAAATGAGCCCTGGGAGAAGGGAGGGAAAAGCAAAGCTTGTGTTTTCTTGTTAGCTCTTTTGCATCTAAAAAAAAAATCAGAATCTGAGAAATTATACACAATGATTGTGAGTTTGTTACATGTGCCAGGGAGAATTAGTTAGGAAATATACTAAGGAGCCAGGTCTTATTCCAGATGCTTCCCCTGCATTATAACCAGTTTGTTTGATTTCTTTACAAGACAGAGAATCTATACTAATAACTCCCACGAAACAGGTGACCCAGGGCTGGGGTAGTGGCTTGGTGGTAGAGCACTTGCCTGGCATGGCTGAGGCCCTGGTTTCATCTGCAGTTCCACATAATAAATAAATAAAGTAAATAAAGGTTAAAAACAAAACAAAACAGGTGACTCTCTCATTTCTACCACAGCAGTACTGAGCCAAAGGACAAACGATTGAAATGTTCTCACATTAACTCTAAAGCTTAATGATCTGCAGTTGATACAAAAATCTGCAGTGGCACAAGCCTGTAATCCCAGCACTTGGGAGGCTGAGGCAGGAGGATCACAGTTCAAAGCTAGCCTCAACAATGGTGAGGCATTTAGCAACTTAGTGAGACCTTGTCTCTAAATAAAATACAAAAGAGGGCCCAGTGGTGGAGTGCCCCTGAGTTCAATCCCCGGTACCTCCAAAAAAAAAAAAAAAAAATCTGCATTCCATTTTATTTTATTTATTATTTTTTGCAGTGCTGGGGATGGAACCCAGAGCCTCACACATACTAGGAAAGCATTCTACCATGGAGCTAGTCCCCCAGCCTAGCATTCTATTTAAATAGTAAAAGAAAGTGAAGAATTCTGATCAATTAGTAGGATCTTCATAAACTGGAATCTAAAAAAAATAAATAAATAAAATAAACTGGAATCTTTCCAAGGTACAAGTTACAGTATTCTTTCAGAATTTGACCTAGAAGTTTTGAGTATTCAGCCACCACTGGGTCAATAAGAATGGGACTTCCTCTTGTCCTGTGTGATATCTGATCTTATTCAACAACATATATTGTGTTCCTCCCTCTTACACTTCTTTGCAGCTATTGGCTGTTTTCCTTCTAGCTTTTATTTTGAATATGTGTTACCCTATATTTAACCTACCTCCTATTGTCACCCATCTGTGCAAAACACTCATGTCCCAATTACATTGTTACATATGTGGCTTATGCATGTAGTACTTTGCTTCATTGGAAACAATCTGAAATGTTTAATTCTCTTTATGTCAGAGAAAATACTATAAAATGAAGACAGAGAAAATGTCTGTGAGCCTCTAGAGCTTATTGTTCAATATGTCAGTAGCTATGTGTGGTCATTCAGAATTCACTATAAATGACAGTCATGCCTGAATAACAACATTAAGGTCAACAACACCACATATATAATGGTGGTCCCATAAGATTATAATACAGCTGGAAATTTCTATGACCTGGTAACATCACAACTACTATAAAGCAGTAATACAATGCATTACCCACATGTTTATGGAGATGCCGGTAGGAACACACCTACTGTGCTACGGCTGTGTAAAAGTACAGCACATACAATTACGTACAGGACAGAATGCTTGATAATGCTAAGAAACAACTATGTTACTGGTGCATTTTTTTTTTTAATATTTATTTATTTGCTTTAGTTGTACACAATTCGTTTATTTGTACGTGGTGCTGAGGATCGAACCCGGGCCCCACACGTGCTAGGCAGGCGCTCTACCGCTGAGCCACAATCCCAGCCCCTGGTGCATTTTTTTATTGTTATTTCAGATAACTTATTATTATAACACATCTACTTATTTTAAAAAGTGTCTTGATCAATTAAAAAGTTAGCCATGTTCTTCCCACAGCAATCTCATGCATGTTGTATTTCCTATGCCTTTTGATTTCATCACTGACTATATCAAGAGATCTTGGTGATCGATCAACCTATTCCAACTAGGTTTGGGGAAATACACTCTACAATATTCATTCAACAATGAAATTGCTGAGTGATGCGTTTCCCAGAACACAACCCTGTCACGAATGGATGCATGGCTATAACTGAAATATTGCTAATACCGTTTTGCCTCCACATTAGCCGCATTTCAGTTACTCCATAGCCACAGGTGGCTAGTGGTAACCCTGGAGTCTCCCAGTTGGAGCTCGCATGACATTAGCTCTGTGACACTGCTCAGCATACCTTTTAAATCTGTATTTCCCCTTAAGTTTCCTTTGATAAACACCAGCATTGAGCTGGAATGCTCACCTTAGTGTAGACTATGAAGAAGATACATGTTAGAATTTGGTTAAACTAACTATTTGCATTGTGACAGAGTCCTGAACCCAGATGGGACATCTAAAAGATGGAGCAACCATCATGGAAGACCCAGAAACTCTCTGAGTTGTAATTGTTCATTTTTAGGATGGGAGGAGTAAAGTGTGTATTAGAGTGTGGTGAATATGGAGAAAAGAGAATCTTAATCCTCTGAGGATGTATAAGTAAGAACATTTGAGGTCGAATTTAACTTAGTAATTTAAAAATTGAGAAGACTTTAGGTTAAATAAAGTGTATAGAACTCAGGCATTTATTCTCTCTCCCAAAACTTGATTAAAATGAAAGCAGATGGTACTAAAAGGATATAAATTTGCAAAGAGAAAGGGAACAGGAGGGTAGAAAACAGCAAGCTAGACAGCAATAACATCTTGGAAGCTGGAATGGGATAGAAATGGTCTAGAAGGTGGAAAAAATCACAGATCTAAAGAGACTCGGGAGGTCTGTCATCACACAAAGCTGAGGCGGAAAGTCGTGGCAATCGGTTCTGAACATCCCCTATTTCCTCCAAAGGCAGAGTTGAGACATGGGTGAAAGTCAGAGGTGGTGGCTGGACGTTCAGGAGACACCTTAGGGTCCTTTCCCCACATGCATCATCAGGACAGTAAAGAAAGTGCCTACTTCAAGAAAAAAAGGCCTATGCAGATAGACATTTGGGCTTGCTTCTGTGAAAAAGCCAGCTCACTGCCTCGTCCCCACAGTGAGGGGACAAGGTCAACAACCATTAAGCATGAACACAGGACCTGAATCTATTTTGAAGTGATTTATTCGGAAATATGAATGGGCCACAAAGCATCTCAGGATTCTTGGAAAATGACTTTTTATGAAAGACAGGCAACAAAACAAAGAAACAAGCAAACAAGCAGAAGACATTGGAAAAATTAAGAGATAACTCAAGAAGCAGATGACAACTTTTAAAAATCTATAATGAGAGTCCTCAGAGAACTATGAGCAAAATAACGCATTTTACACAACAGGAGACTGTTTTTTAAAAAGTGGAACAGAAACCAGGAAATTAAAAAATATATATATCATTGCAAAAATGAAAAGGTCAGTGGAAGGGCTGGAGGCTGAGGTTGCAGATAGTTTCCCAGGAGGTAGAAAGTGAACAAGCCAAGATAAGGAAAAAACAAAGATACGGAAAGGAGAGAGAAAAGAAGGGGTTGATCTAAATGACTGTACATCTGACAAATAAGTTTGTAAAGAAAGAACAGAAAAAGGAGAAGGGAGAAAATTATAATGATGTAAAGCAAATAAGAAGCACAGGATAATTTCCCAGAACTAGAGAATACGAGTCTCCACATCAATGAAAAGTGAACTTTGGGGTCTCAATTTGAAGGACCTGGCCCAATGAACAAAAAGAGACCCAAGCTGAGGCAGATGAGCATGCTATTTTAGAGCAACCAGGATTGGAAGAAGATCCTAAACCCTTACTGGGAGAAGAAAGAAAACATCACAAACAAAAGATTAGGAACCAGATCAATGTTCAACTTGTCAAGAAGCTGCTGAAGCCAGAAGGCAGCAGAACAAAACCTTCAAAGGTATGTGGGAGAACATTTTCAACAATTTTATACCCAGCAAACTATTAATCAAGAATAAGAGTAGAATAAAGACATTTTCTGATATTTCAAAAACTTTCCAAATATGCTTTCTCAGAAAATACTAAAGAACGCGACTCAAAGGGAACTCAAAGGGAACTCCCCCAGCAAGGGTCCAGGCCATGCAAAGGATCCAGAAACCTCCAGATCTAGTGTGGGACAGGAAGTCTGAGGCACCAGGGGAACTAGCAACTTGAGACTTTATCTGATTGAGAGAAATAGCCTTGAGAGGAACTTGAGAGCTCTGGCAAAGTTAGAGGAATGAACTTGTGCTGAATGGTGAGATAATTAAACAAAATTTTAAATGAGGAATTTTAACACCAAGGAGAATTAAGCTTTACAAAGGAGAGAAATGTGCAGTCCTAATATACAGATCTGTCCTATCTGTGAACAGTATTAATTTAAGCAAAATAACCAAATCACTGAATGTTGGTTTTAACTAAATGTTCTTACATGGCTATAGTGGAAGAATGAGGGGGGTTATCTTATGGTTTGAGGGAAGGAGAAGAGTTGGAAAACTAAATCCGATCCTCTGGCTGTGGGTGTAGCTCAGAGCAAGTGTTTGTGCTTAGTCAGTGGAAGGCCCTAGGTTCAGTCTCCTGCACGGTTGAAAATAAAAATAAAAAAAATAAAAAAACCCTCACACTTTATAACAAAAAGTTAATCTTACATTGAACACTGAAAATTAAGAATTAGTAATATAAGCATATTATTTTAAAACAGGAAGATAAATAGTAGAAGAAAGAGCAAAAAAGAATTGGAGACCGTACGTAGGACAGGCATGAGGTGGGGGACAGGATGGATCAGGGGTTGTTTTTCATTTTAAGTTTAAAGAACCACATATATTATAAAATTATGTACTACTTTGTTAAACTTAGCATGTTTTAAAGAATTTTACAGAGTAGGTGCAAATAAGGAAATGGATAGTAGACTCAGTCAATCAAAAAAAAAAAAAGTTTCTAGAGAGAGCTGTCTAGACTTGAATGGGCCCAGTCTTCACAGACTTAAAAACAAACAGAAATAAGACAAGACCCTTTGTTAAAATGAGGGTTGAAGCCAGCGCAGTGCGCCTGTAATCCCAGCACTCGGGAGGCTGAAGCAGAAGGATCGCGAGCTCAAAGCCAGCCTCAGCAATGGTGAGGCACTCAGCAACTCAGTGAGACCCTGCTTCTAATAAAATACAAAAGAGGGCTGGAGATGTGGCCCAGTGGTGGTGTCCCTGAGTTCAATCCCCGGTACCAAAAAAAAAAAAAAAAAAAAAAAAAAGAGAGAGAGAGAGGGCTAGAGGCAGTGATTTCTCAGAGCCTAGAAAACAATGAGATGACATTCCAGATTGGTGGAAAGGTCATCCTCCTCAACTAGAGGCCAACTGGAGTTGGATCCTCAAAGATGGAACAAAGGAAAGGGGATGCAGAGAATGAGCACATCAGAGAACTGGCTGGGGAAGACCTGTGAGGATGGAGCACTGGAGAGCAGAAATAAAAATCCCTGTCCAAGCTGGGCATGGTGGGCATGCCTGTGAGCCCGGTTACTTGGGAAGCTGAGGCAGGAGGATCTCAAGTTCAAGGCCAACCTGAGAAACTTAGCAAGACCCTGTCTCTAAATTAAAAAAAAAAAAAAAAGAAAGAAACACAAAACACACACACACATACACAGAGAGAGACAGAGACAGAGACAGAGAGACAGGGAGCATAGCAGAACACTCCTATCACAAAAAGAGATAGAAAAAAAGAAGACCTTCGTCTTCTTCATCCCATGACTTTGAAAATTATCACTATATTACCCCAGTACCACAAAAAAAGAAAAAAGAACCCTCTTCATCCTATGAATTTGGAAACTGACAGTATGTTACCCCATTTCCTGCCTTCATTGTATTTTGTGTTTTGTTTTGCAGCACCTAGTTTCCAGCCTTTATACGTGCTAAACAAGCAGTCTACTGCTGAGCTACATCCCCAGCCCTTACTAAATTCTATTTTGAGACAGGGTCTCACCAAGTTGCCCATGCTGGCCTTGAACTTGCCATCCTTCTGCCGCAGCCTCCTGAGTAGCTGGGATTACAGGTGTGCACTACCACAACTAGACAGACATAATTATTCTTACAAGAGGTAAATAAAAAAAACCCAAACCCCCAAATCACATTCAAACAGTGTATTAGTCTGCTTGGGCTGCTATAACAAACTATCAGAGACTAAGTAGCTTAAACAACAGCAATGTATTTTCTCACATTGGTGGAGGATGGAAGTGCGAGATCAAGGTGCTGGCAGGTTGGTTTCCGCGAGGCCCTGCCTTCTCCTTGGCTTCTGCCTCCTCACTGTCCTCCCTCATTTCCTCTGTGCCCCGCTTCCTGGCAACTCTCTCAGCCCCTCCCCTTACAAGGACACCAGTCCTCTTGGATTAAGGCCCACCCATAGAACCCCATTTAACCATGATTACCTGTTTGAAGGCCCCTCTCCCAATACAGTCACATTCCAACGTGTGCTGAGGATTGGGACTTGAATATTTGAATTTTAAGGTGACACAGTTCTGTCCATAAAGTGTGGTGGAAATTCAAACCATACCCAATGGCGTATTAGAAAATGCTTCCCCAGCCGTCCCCCTGCAATGCATGTTATCGTGCGCGTCTTACAGGCCTTGAATGTGAGTTCTCGGGAGGTTGAGGTCACATAGCACCATCTTACAGAAAGGAGTGCCCGCCTCACTCAGGCCTGTGGTGGAAACTGAGCAGCAGAACTCACAGGCCAACACTCCTGTGACCTCTGTCCTGCTCAGGGGCAGGGCAGGGGTGAAGGGAGGGCTGCTGTTTGCTGACAGCTGGCTGCAGCTCCGGGCAGGCTGGGTGACTGAAGGAACATCATCATATAGAACCACCCTACAGGGAAGGGGGAAGACCAGGGAAGAAGATCCAACGCACTAAGTGGCCTGGCAGTTTCCCAACGTACTTTAACCCAAGGGACAAAACAACATCTGGTTACTGTGTTTAATTTTAAAGATGATCTTAACTTGTATGTGTACATTAAATTCCTTTTTCTTTAAAAGTAATGACACGTTTATTAATACATCTTAAAATTCACCTTTCTAAAAGCCGGGCACGGTGGCGCACGCCTGTAATCCCAGCACTTTGGGAGGCTGAGGCAGGAGGATCGCTAGTTCAAAGCCAGCCTCAGCAATGGCGAGGCACTTAGCAACTCAGTGAGACCCTGTCTCTAAATAAAATACAAAAAAGGGCTGGGGATGTGACCCAGTGGTCGAGTGCCCCTGAGTTCAATCCCCGGTACCACAAAAAAAAAAAAAAAAAAAAAAAAAAAAATTCACCTTTCTAAACTATATAGTCTGACAGATTTTTAGTCTCTTCACTAGATTGCGCAGTATCACCACTGCCAATTCCACAACATTTTCATGAAATATTTTAAGAGAAACTCTGTACCCTTAACAGTTACTCCCATTTTCCATCCTCACTCCCAGACTCTGGAGACCACCTTTCAGCTCTCCATAGATTTTCCTACTCTGGACGTTTCATATAAATGGAGTCATAGGATAAGTTACCTTTTGTATTTGGCTTTGAGTTAGCACAGTATTTTCAAGGTGCTTCCATGTTGTAGCATGTAGTATTCTGTTCCTTTTTATGGCCAAATAATATTCCATTGTATGGAGATAAAATTTTTTTTGGTCTTTGCCTTAGTTCAAAGGCATTTGGATTTTGTTTCTATTTTCGCTGTTATATATGATGCTGCTATCAACATTCATATACTAGATTTTGCATGGACAACTGTTTTCATTTCTCTTGAATATACATACGTAAGAAAGGAATTGTTGGAGCAAACAAAAACTCTATATTTAATTTTATGAGGAACTGTCATACTGTTTTCCACAATGGCTAAATTATTTTATATCTCCACCAGCAGTGTGTGAGGGTTCAATTTTGCCACATCCTTACTAGAACTTGTTATTGTCTTTTTGATTATAGCCATCAGTGTTGATATGAAGTGGCATCTCATTATGGTTTTGATTTACGTCTTCCTAATAGCTAATGATGTTGAACATGTTTTCAGATGTTTATTAGCCATTCATATATCTTCGAAACACTGTTCATGCCATTTTATTATTTTTTAAATTGGGTTGTCTTTTTATTATTGTGTTTTAATAGTTCTTTATGTACTCTAGATACAAGTCTGTATTAGTCCACTCAGGCTTCCATAACAAAATAACACACTATAGGAAGCTGAAATAACAGAAATTTGTTTTCTCACAGTTCTAGAGGCTGGAAGGACAAGGTCAAGGTGCTGGCAGGTTGGTGTTTGGTGAGGGCTTTCTCCTTGGCTTGCAGATGGTGCCTTCTTGCTGTCTCCTCACTTGACCTTTCCTTCCTAAGCATTCACTCTGGGTGACCCTGCCTCTTATAAGGATACCAGTCCTATTGGATTAGGAAGCCTCCTTTATGACTCCATTTAATCTTAGTTACCTTTTTAAAACCATCGTTTCCAATTATTATTCCATTGAGGGTTAAGGTTTTGACTTATGAATTTGAGGGGAGCACAATTCTGTCTGGGAAGGGAGTGTTTTCTGTTGCTATAATAAAATAAAGAATATAAGTTTATTGGCTTATGGCTCTGGAGCTTGGGTCGTCCCTGAGCATGGTGCTGGCATCTGCTCGGCATCTGGTGAGGACTTCTTCCTACATTGTAACATGACAGAGGATGTCAGTTGGTAAGAGAGAGCACAGTGCTAGTTGGCGTTTTCCTTTTTTTTCTTTCATAAAAGCCACTACTACCAGGACCTCATCTAATCTTGGATCTCCCAGAGCCCCTCCCCTTCAAATCCATTAATATATGAATTTGAGGGTCAAGTTTCCAACATGAGTTAGGGAGGGGACAAAAGTCCAGACTGCAGCACTGTTCCTAACAAGTTCCTTATCAGATGTATGTTATGTGTAAATTGTCTCCCATTGTGGGTTGTCTTGTCTTTCTGTTTCTTTCTTCTTTTTTTAAACTTCAATGAATTTTTCACTTTCTTGATGCTGTGCTTTGAAAGTACAATTGTTTTTATTTTTATTTTTTAAATCAGTTTAGCTATTTTTTTCTTTTTTGTAGCTTGTACTTTTGAGCTTATATTTAAGAAACAGTCACCTAAGGTAAGATCATGAAGATAAACACCTATCTGCACTTCAAAGAGTTAATAGTTTAAAACCTTATATTTATTTATGTCTTGTGTCCATTCTCAGTTAACTTTTGTATGTGATGTGAGATAGGGATCAGACTTCATTGATTTGCATATGTATATCCAATTACCCCAGATCCAGCTGTTGAAAACACTATTATTTCCCCAGTTAAATTGCTTTGGCATACTTGTTAAAATCAATCGAGCATAAGAGTTTGCTCCTTGGGACTGGGATTGTGGCTCAGCGGTAGAGCGCTCGCCTAGCACATGTGCGGCCCGGGTTCGATCCTCAGCACCACGTACAAATAAACGCATTGTGTACAACTAAAGCAAATAAATAAACATTAAAAAAAAGAAAGGAAAAAAAAAAGAGTTTGCTCCTGGACTCTGATTCTATTCTGTTGATCTGCATGTCTATTGTGTGCCAGTGCTACACAAACTTGGTCTTGGAAGCTGTGATGGCTTGGATCTGAATGCCTCCCAGAGCTCCACGGGTCAAGGTTTGGTCCCCAGTGCAGCAATGTTCAGAGGTGGCCTTTGGACAGTGATTGGATCATGAAGGTTCTGACTTGATCAATGGATTAA
Organism: Tamias sibiricus; assembly: GCA_025594165.1. Classification (NCBI taxonomy): domain Eukaryota; kingdom Metazoa; phylum Chordata; class Mammalia; order Rodentia; family Sciuridae; genus Tamias; species Tamias sibiricus. The sequence goes on from CM046670.1 coordinate 749,561, forward strand.
TCCATTGATGGAATCACAGTTTAATGGACTATTGGGAGGTGGGGCAAGTTTAGGAGGTGAGGCCTAGTTGGAGGGTAGTCCTTGGCAGGATGCCTTTAGGCCTCTCTGGCCTTTCCTGCTTCCCAGCCACCATGAGGAGAGAAGCTTTGCTCTACCACATGCTCCACTCCAGAAGATTCCGACTCACCATGGCCCAGAAGCAATGGAGTCAAATGACCATGGACTGAAACCTCTGAAACTGTGAGTCAAAATAAACCTTTCTGCCTCTAAAATTGTTCATCTTAGGTATTTTGTCATAATGATGGAAAACTAACCGCCGCAGTAGCTCTTTGTAATAAGATTTGAAATCAGGATATGAATCCTCCCACTTTGTTCTTTGAAATTATTTTTTTGCTGCTCTGAGTTTCTTGCATTTCCATAAGAATACAAGATCATCTTATCAATTTTTGTTAAAAAAATAGATAAAAGCAAAAAAGCAGCTGGTATTTTTTCAGAAATTACACTGAATTTGTAGATCACTTTGGATAGTATTGCCATCTTCATGGTCCTAAGTCTTCTAATCCATAAAACATGGGATGTCTTTCACTGGCTGAACTTCTTTCCACAATGTTTTGTGGTTTTTAACTTAAAAGTCTTACATTTATTTTGTTGGATTTATTTCTAAATATTTTATTGATTTGGATGCTATCCAAAATGGAATTACATAAGCATTTTTAAATGGAGTTATACTGGTATGTGTTCATGGGAAACAGAATTAAAGTTTTAAAAGAAAACAAATAATTCCCTTAGGGTGGCAATCATTAAATCTTCCCCACAAACTTTTCCTATGGGCTTTCCATCACTTTGTCTTCATTTTCCTTTCTTTTCTCTGTGTGGCTTTGCCTGAATAGACTTACATAAGACGTGTATAAACAAGCTCTAACAGTCTCTCCAAGGTGAACAAGAGAAAAGGGAAGCTGAGTCAAGAGGCAAGGAGACCAACTGTTCTGTTGGCTTAAAGGCTGGCTGGAGAGGCCTTTTCCCCTGGCAACATGCACACGAACCACCTAACATGTTATAACCTAAGCGTCTTCCTTGAAAAAGGGGGGAAATGCATAAATAGAAAAACCAACCTACAGAAAGGGCCTCCTGGGATTTACCTTCATGCTAGATTATCCTGGTGCTTATTATGTCCAAGACTGACCTCAGGCATAAGCAGAAAACGCTGCCAGCCATGTAGCCTGTTTTCATGGATTTAAGGGAACCGCCCTGCTCAGTAATTTACAGTCCTTACCTGAGAGAAGTTGCTAACTACAGACCCCAACTTCTGAAATTAAAGGTTGATTCCTTTATCTTGAGGCATTAGCGTTAAGAAGCACTTGCCTCTGGGGATGTTTTTTTTCAGGAAGCCTTGGAAGTCCTTTGCACCTGAGTGTATTTACCTCTCTGATCAGGTCTCTAGGGCATTATTTTATGGCGAAAAGCACAGGAGGGTATCTGGCCAGGTGAGGGTACAAAGTGTGCCAGATAGAGCAAACTCCCCCATTGTACCTGAAGGCCCTGCTCATCAGATTGTAACTCATGTGTCAAGAGCAGGCTTGGGGAACAGAGCACAATGTAAAGGATTGTTTTAAGGTATTAGACCCAACTTCTGCCTCCTCATATTCCCCTATTGATGAGTAACACTTCTAGCCTGAACTGACTTTCCACAATCCTGTCTTTCCTGGCTTCTGCGTGTGTTAAATACAAAGAAACCACACACCAAACAAGAGAAAGAAGGGAAAGAAAGTTAGAAAAAAAGCTGTAACCTGGGCAACCTGTCTCCTGATATGTGAGGGCTAGCGGCTTGAAGAGTCAAGACTGTGTTGCACTGGAGTTCTCTTTTGGAATCCAGGTGTGCGGTGTTGTCAGTGGAGCCACTTCTTAACCACATGTTAACTATTCAGGATCACAAGCCCCTAACTAATGGGCAATTTGGCAATAATATCTAGACTTAACCCAGGCTGTCCCAAAGTGTCCTTCTTCTACTACCAAAATTCCAATACCCAAAACTGATCTCCAACCTTTAGCAGAATTTTGGGGAAAGACCAAACACTTGTAAATAAGGGAAAAGCAAAAACTCCCTTAAAAAGTACTGCTGGCTTGAATATCCAAGACCTTTCCTAGCATTGCACAGATGAGCTGTACATGAGGCTAAGATGGCTGAGGCTGAATGCTATCTAGAATATTCCTGACATTCTCGTGGGACAAGCATATTTGAAGTTTTCATTATCACCAGGCTGGGCTGTGTCTTCTTTGACAGACACATAGATAACATTTTTGCATGGCTGATGGGAAAGCTATTTCTGGAGTGTACTCTCTTTAACTGGACTATCCCAACTGATCCTGATGCCATGAAAGAAGAGCTTGGCTCTAAAATCACACCTACAGAGGCTCATGCTTGATCCAAGGAGATGACCTCTCATCTGCCTCACAGCTTGCGATTCACAGCTCCAGACTCCCTGGGGTCTGGGGGAGGAGCAGACCTCAGAATGAAAGGCTGCCCTCTATGGGCTGGGGAGTTCCAAAGGGTTCTGCACATGTGGGGATTGAGATGAACCATGAGGTCTAGCTTTCCCCTTCAGATGCCCCATTTTGACTGAAGCCATTGGGACAGGCTGCTGGCTGTCCACCAGTGCTGGTCCTTCCCTCTTACTGCACTCAAAGCACATTTCCCAGCCTCCCTTGGAGCCTGGAGTGGCCATAAGACCAAATGCTCAGTGGAAGGAAGAAAAAAATGATACTGCAGTCCTGGTCCGTGATGCCTCCAGGAGCTCTCTTCTATGTCCTTTACCTCCTTCCTTACGCCTAGGATGGCACCAAGTAGAAACTTTTTGGATGCCAAAAATGGGAGAGGACAGACTGCCATGAGACTGGACCCCTGAGTGGCTGTGTGGAGCAGAGACCTGCTGACATGGAACCCCCACGTGGGACTGTTACACACAGGGTCTGTCTAGAGCCGTCACTTGGTAAGGTCTCCTGGTTGTAGCATTTGACTTGAGCTCCTGACCCTCTGTTTTTGTCCCATTAACTTTTTTATCCTCCTTAGTATTTCTTAACCTGCTTCCCCTAAACCTCCATTGCCACTGTTATTCAAGGCATTCATCATCTCAAGAGCCCCCTAACTGGATGGCAGAGCCTGAACCCCTAGCATGGTGAGTAGGGCCACTCCCAGTCCACCCTGCCCACCCCTACAGGCTCATCTCCCAGTGTCCCCCCATCCTGGCTTCATGTCACACTGAGAGGCAGAGACCCACAGGTGATTCCCTGGCCCTCTCCAGCTTCATCACCTTCACACAGCTGTTCCTCAGCTGGATACACCTGCCCCTCCCCCAACCCTTTTCCTGCTCTACACCTGCTAAACTCCGACCCAACCAGCGCTGATGGGAAGATGCACCTGATAGCCTGTAACTGGCCCATGTGGCTGTCTCTGTCCTGGGAGCCCCTGGACACAGGTCTGTGTTCTAGTCACCTCTCTCCCTAGTGCCTAGCTTGGTGCTGCCCATGCAGGTGTTTAATCAATGAACGAATGACTGTCCAAGTGCCCTGGGCCCCTCCCCTCCTTCATTTGATGTCACCATCTGAAAAGTTGGGGCTCTCACCTCCAAAAGCTTCTGGCTTTGGGCCCTGCCCCTTCTGGTTTTTGCTCCAATGAAACAAGTTTCTTTTGTCAGCTCAAGTGCGCAAACATGCAAGGGACAAAATGATGGATACACACTAGGAGAGGTATGACGCCACTAAAGTTCCCCTGGCCAGAGTGACACCTACTTCCCCCTCTGGTCTTAGTCCCCGTGGCTGGGAGAAAGAAGATGGGAGAAAAGGGCAGAGGGACCTCACAGAAGGTCTGAAACTCTGGAAAAACTCAGGTTTTGTTTTGTTTTGTTTTCTCCCATCTGGGCGCTTGCCTGGCAGAGGTGGCGCCTCCCACGTTGAGCAGCATCAGTGTTGGGCAGCTCCCCACTGCAGGCCTGTGCTGAGCGGCTAGGTGTGGAACAGGGACTCCGGCAGCTCCGCCTCCAGCCTCCGCAGAGTTCAGGGGGCGTAAGCTAAGGGATTTGTCTAGGTGACCCACAGGCTTGGGGTGAATAGAGAGTGAGACTGAGGTCTGTCCTCCGCTGTCCGCACCCCACACATGAGGCCCTTTCATGCCATAAAAGGGCAGAGGCCATGCTGCCACAGGACATGGGGACTGGGACAGACAACCTCATTCTGTCTTATTGAATGGGGACATTCCTGGCCACTGGCCACGGGAGCTTTTCCTTCAGGGCAGGACACCCAGAGTGAGCTCATCTGGGAGAAGAGCTGCATGCAGTCCAAGCTGCCCAGAGACACTCTTGAAGAGAAACGAGGAAACAGACGTGTCCTATGACAGCCACCCACACATTACAGCACCCCCTTCCCAGCTCACGAGGAGGGCTTCTGTCTGGGCTCACACACCTGTTTTTTTTTTTTCTGTTTAATAATAACAAGATATTTTTCTGATGTGAAACTGCCCATAAATCACTTTTTTCTCAGACCCAGTGATTATATGAATCGAGAGTGGGTCATGACAAATAACCAGAAAGAAGTTCAACAAACAAAACTCACCGAGTGTAAACTCTACCTTTATAGAAATACAGCAAATTTAAGCACTATGTTTTGAAACTACTCATGTCTGCAAATAATTTAGAAATATTACCCACAATTTCATGTCCTAGTGTTCTGTAGCACAGTAGGGTGACTATAGTTCACAACTAGTTATTACATATTTCAAAAAGAGACACCCAACACAAAGGAAGGATAAATGTTTAAGGAGGTGAAAATGATAATCATTCTGATTTAATCAGTACATATCGTATACGTGTGTTAAATTATCACATACCCCAGGTACATTTATTATGTGCTGATTAAAAATTTTTTAAATATTACTCAGAATTTTAAAATGACTTCTAGTTTCCCCAATGAGTCAACTTCCATCTATGCCGTGGGTGGCCAGGGCAAAGCTTGCCCTTGGGCTGGAAATCAGGAAACAGGGGCTCCAGCTCAGCCCTGTTGCTAACTTGGACGTGAAGGAGTTCACAACCTCTCACTCAGGTATTTATGTGTGTCTGGGGCCTTTTGCAATTCTATAGCCTGTATTTCTCCCCCAAGGGAGACTGGGGGCCTTCTCATAGGAGTGCTGGACCCTAGCCCGGTCCAGGATAAATACACATAGGAGGATGCCTGACCCACAGTGATGTCGTCCAATGTCATAAAATATCAAAGACCAAAGAGTGAGATCAGTTGAATTCTTTGGGGGAAAAACAATGCTAGACCTCCGTCTTCTGTACACTTTCTGATTTATTCTGAATGTAATCCTTGACCTTTCTTCCCCACCTCCTGACCTTGAAATATTTCCATGGTTACTGGAGCTCTCCCTTCCTCCTGAATGTCTCTTGAAATTCTTACAAGTTGAATTTCATGGTCAGTCTAAGGTTAAGTGTGGGATTATCTTACTGCCTTTCTCTCCCTAGCTCCTCACTCCATTTCAGAGGAAAACTACACTTCCCTGCTTCCCCCACCATCCACAGCCCAGAGGACAAAAAGACATTTGCAGAATCATCAACTTTTAATGATTCTGCTGAAATTGGCCTCCTCAGAGGTCACTAATGGAGAATGTGTGTCTGCTTTGAGATTCACAGACTGTCCCCAAGGCAGCTCAGGTTCTTACCTGGCCCCTTTATCAAATCTGGTCATCAGATACCATCATTGGATTGATTTCAACTGGGGCTCTTTGGCAGAGGAAGCAATCAGAACCGGTTAGCTGAGGTTTCAGGGTACTGAGCTCTGGGATCTGGGAGAGAGGCTGGTTCAAAATTGATATCAACACTGGATGTCACGAGCAAATGTTTGAGTCCTGGAAAGAAATGTTATTGGCTCCAAAATATGAAGAGAAAAAATGGCAAAAAGCAAATCATGTTAATATTTATTTCTAATGCCAAATTGTAAATATATTATTATTATTTCCAGACTTCAAACCCAGGAGTGCTCAACCACTGAGCCACATCCCCAGCCCTTTTTATTTTTTATTTTAAGACAGGGTCTCACTAAGATGCTTAGGGCCTTGTTAAGTTGCTGAGGCTGGCCTTGAAGTCATGATCCTCCTGCCTCAGCCTCAGCCTTCCGAGCAGCTGGGATTATAGGCGTATACCACAGTGCCTGGAAAACCCTTTTAACTTTTTTAAAAAATCGTGATATGTGTTTTGTGAGTACCATCAGCTACTTGAGTGTGCCCTGTGTGTTGTGGCAGACAGAGCCCTGGACCAGGAAGAGGGAAGAACTCCAGACCCCACAGAGGTGCCTAGGCGACTTTCAGCCTCTCGTGGAGGCCTCAGCAGGCTGGACTAAGGTGTGGCTGGTGATGCCCAGAACAGGCACCCTTGTCCCAGGTCCTCCCCTTGGGTGTGGCCCTTCCCTTGATCAAATCTGTAGTGCCGTTTACCAGGGTACACACTGGGCACCCCCATCTCCAATCTGGGTCCAGCTTTGAGCTCTATGACATACCCTGGGTCCCCTAAATTCTCCCACTTTGCTTAATCCAGCTTGAATTAGTTTTGTTACTTGTAAATAGAACTCTTAGTAAAGAATCCAGCCTTCTTGGTCACCCCCCTTCCTGTTTCTACAACTGGTCAATCAGTTAGTTGGCTAAAATAAGCAGTAAAATATTCAAAGCATTCAAACCAACCTCCACAGTTGTGGATTGGTTTGGGGAATCTGGATAGGTACTTCTTTTGGAATTATCCAAATAAATAATTTGCTGCTTATTATATGTTTGCTTTTTTATTAAAATATTTGTTTATTTACTTTAGTTGTACACAATGCAATAATGCATTTATGTTTTACGTGGTGCTGAGGATCGAACCCGGACCGCGCACGTGCGAGGCGAGCGCTCTGCCGCTGAGCCACGACCCCAGCCCTATATGTTTGCTTTTATTATGTTTATCATCTAGGGTTTTCATCTTTCTGCTAGGATGTGAGTTCCAGGCAAGGTAGGGATCTTTACTTTTTCACTGCTTTACCAAATGCCTTGTAGGAGCCTTATAAATGATAAGCAGTCTTGCCAGAAACACCCAAGCCTAATATTATTAATCTTATTACAGCAGTGCTCCATTATCTATAGTGTCACTTTCCACAGTTTTAGTTTCCTAAGGTCCAAGAATATTAAATGGAAAACTCCTGAAGTAAACCTTTTTTTTTTTTTTTTTTTTTGTGGTGCTGGGGAGTTTAACCCAGGGCCTTATGCATGCAAGGCGAGCACTCTACCAACTGAGCTATATCCCCAGCCCAACAACTCATAAATTTTTAAAAATATTTTTTAGTTGTTCATGGACCTTTATTTTATTCATTTATTCATATGCAGTGCTGAGAATCCAGTGCCTCACACATGCTAGGCAAGTGCTCTACCACTGAGCCACAACTCCAACCCAACAACTCATAAATTTAAAATAAAATTATTACAATATGTTGTTATAATTATTTCATTTTCTTATTAATAATTGTAGTTAGCTAGTCTACAATTATTAGTCTAACACTGTGGCTAATTCACAAATTAAACTTTGTCATAGGTATGTATACATGTATAGAAAATGACAGTATGTATAGATCAGGTTGGTTCTACCTGCAGTTTCAGGCATTATGAGTGTGTATCTTGTAATGTGTCCCCCCAGATAAGGGGGGGACTATTGTATTAAAAATAACCCTTGGGGCTGGGATTGTGGCTCAACGGTAGAGTGCTCGTCTAGCACGTGGGCGACCCGGGTTCGATACTCAGCACCACGTACAAATAAAACACATTGAATAAAATGTATTGTGTACAACTAAAGGCAAATAAATAAAAATATTTAAAAAAATAACCCTTTTAGGTCACTATCAAACTTTTTGTATCACTTTCAAAGGGATTGAGGAACAAAAGATTTTAAAAGGGGTTCATTTGATCTGGTTCCTTTATTTGTATATTTGGTACTGGGGATTGAACTCAGAGCCTTTACCACTGAGTTACAACCCCAGTCCTTCTTATTTTTTATTTTGAGATAGGTTCTTGCTAAGTTGCTGAGGCTGGCTTTGAAATTATAATCCTCTTAACCTCAGCCATCACAATTGCTGAGATTACAGGTGTGCACCACTACATCTGGCTGGTCCTTTTATTTTATAGATGAAGAAAAGCAGGCTCAAAGAAGGGAAATGACTTTTCCAGCATTTCCCAGCCCAGAAATGAGTTGAAGACTACAGTTTAGGTCTCCCAGCTCAGTCATCTTCCTGTTTTACCACACAACCTCTTATTCCTAGTACTTTTAAGAGAGTCATTGGGCAGGTTTTTTTTCCCCCCTTCTGCTACCAGGTGACACATATACACCAGGACAAGCATGTGGTAATTAGATGGTAGAGGATTTGGCTTTCCTGTCACCAAAGCAGCAGCAAAGCAGGAACATCTTCCTGCAGGCTATGGCAATCAATATTCTTTCTAATCTGGCCAATAGAACAGGTGTTATTTCACTGGCCTGAAATTGTATTCTGTTTCTACTAAGAGCAGGGATCCCAGGCAATGTCCAAAATGGATGACACCTTTTTCTTAGCCCCGACTTTTCAGATTCTTCCATAAAGCAACCCATTTCCCAACCCCTTTGCCCCAGGCCAGGACCAATTTGAATCCCCTTCGGACATGTAATAGAAGAAACTGCCATATATGTGCAATATTGCCCACTTTTGTGTTCCTGAAACCCCCATGGTTCAGTGTGGGGGATATAAGATGATTCTTGCAAATCCTGATAGTTGAGCCCCTAACCTTCCCACTAGATTACTAGAGGTATCCAGGAACTGATGGAAGTTTCCAAATAACTGAATGATGTACCCCATTAACAATATCCCTGCTAAGAAAGTTCAATGTGCTGTTAAATTGTGATCGTTGTGGAGTATTTTCATTTTATTTGCCAGCTATATGAGATCAAAGCATGGTAATGTGTATATAATGATCATGTCATAAAATGAAGTTAAATGAAATTAGAAATAAGATGTGGCAATAATGTGACAAATCTGATAATGTGGCATGAAACTTAATTGTATACATACAATTCCCCCTGTTAATGTATTTGGAAAAGAAACTAGACAAGGCTTGATACTCGGCATCTGGAGACCTCTGGGAATGGAGAACTGATCCTAGGCATTGGAATATGAACCATAACTCTAGAAATTAATTTGTTCTTCATTTGGAGAGGTTTTGCCTGAAAACAAACAAACAAACAAACAAACAAAAAAACACCCTGAATTGTCACCATAAGAGGGTGATTTTTTCTTCAAAGAGTGAGCTTCAGCTGGGGGCGGTGGTGCACTCCTGCAATCCAGCTTGGGAGACTGAGGCAGGTGGATCGTGAGTTCAGAGCCAACCTTAGCAATTTAGTGAGGCCCTGTGCAACAAAGCGAGACTCTTGTCTCTAAATAAAATATAAAAAAGGGCTGGGGATGTGGCTCAGTGGTTAAGCACTCCTGGATTCAATCCCTGGTACCAAAAAAAAATAAAAGAAAGAAAATTTAAAAAAAACATAAAAAGACAGCTCCATAGTCCTTGTCTGAGACAGCTGGTCAAGACAACTCTAACTGTGGGCCCCGGTGGCTGGTGAATTATTTGGCACCCCTTCAAACTGACATTCTTTAAATATTTTTTCAGCATTTTTTTAGTTGGGGTAGGAAGAACAGATTGTCTGCTAATAAAAACTGTACACCTCTTTCTGTACATTAAAAATAAAGGATTTATTATATGCCTCTGAAAGACAAAAATGCCCTAGAAAATTAAGGAGCTGATTATTCAAACTGCTGTGAGAGAAAGAACATTTGTGAATGAGGACCCCCTCAAGGTAAAGGAAGAGGACCTTTGTTTATTGAAGCAGGTAGACCAGAGAGCCAACCACACAGCCTGCAGCATCGGGAAAAAAAATTGGGCAACAAGTCTCATCTAAGTTTTTTATAATCAGCCCTTTTCCAGGACACAAAAGTTGGGGGGATTTCAGAAGACAGCAGGATGGTGAACTTCTTCATTATTGCCCTTTTCTTTGAGCAAGTGGCTCAGTTAGATATTGTCAGGTCCTACATGAAAATATTTGCAGTTTTTTCAATTTTTTTTTTTTTTTTTTTTTTGGTGTGTGTTATTAGAGGTTGAACCCAGACGGGCTCTACTGAACTTCATCCCCAGACTTTTTTTTTTTTGCAACAAGGTTTTACTAAGTTGTCAAGACTTGTCTTGAACTTGCTATCCTCTTGCCTCAGCCTCCCAAGTAGCTGGGATTAGAGGAGTGTGCCACCATGCCTGGCCATTTGAATATTTTAAGGGAGGTTTTGAGTGTGTGTGTATGTATGTGTGTGTGTGTGTACATGAACCAGGTCCTTGTGAATGATAAGCATGTGCTCTACCACTAAGCTACATCCCCATTCCTGACATTTAAATTTTTCTCACGATAGTCTTTCACATCACCATTTTTCTGCTGTTTATTGCTGGACAGCATACCTGGCTTACACTTCCAAAGATAGGCTCAAAACATATCTACATGTTCTTTCTTCTGGTTTGCATATGACAAATACTTCCCTACTTTTCTGTAGTTCTCATTTTTCAGTTTTCTTCTGCTAGTTTCTGAATTTGGCAATTTCCTGTCAAAAATACTCAAGAGTTTAAAGTTTAGATAATAAAATAAATTACTCATCTCTATTATTAGTACTAACCCAGGCTTTACTTTGTTGACATTATCTTTGGGGGACTGTCAACTGGTTGGTCTCAGACTCAGGGGTGTGTCCGAGATTGCTCAGGACACTTGCCCAAATGCATAGAGGGAGACTGTTCAGTAGTAACACTGGTATTGCTGAGGAATAGTACATTCATTGATTTCCTCCCCCCCCCCCCTTGAGGACATTTTGCCAGTTGTGTAAAGATTCTTGTGTGGATGCTGGTGTTAGGGCACCCTATTTCCCATATATTCTAATGATTTTTTTTAAAAAATTAGCATCATCAAGACATAATTCTTTTTTTTTTTTTTTTTTTTTCGTACTGGGGATTGAATGCAGGGGCACTTGACCACTGGGCCACATCCCCAGCCCTTTTTGAAATTTTTTTGTATTTTATTAGAGATAGGGTCTCACTAAGTGCCTCGTCATTGCTGAGGTTGGCTTTGAACTCATAATCCTCCTGCCTCAGCCTTCCAAGTGCTGGGATTACAGGCCTGTGCCACCGCGCCTGGCTCAAGACATAATTCTTATACCATAGGAATCACCCTTTTAAAATGTACAAGTCAGTGATTTTTGGTATATTCATAAAGTTGTAGAATCACCATTTCCATCTAATTCCAGAGTGTGTTGGTGGGGGGAGGTGGTGTTGGGGATTGAACCCAGAAGTTCTCTAAAACCGAGTTATACCCCCATCCCTTTTTATTTATTGAGACAGGTCTCACTGAGTTGCTAAGTGCCTTGCCATTGCTGAGGCTGGCTTTGAACTCTCGATCCTCCTGCCTCAGCCTCCCAAGTGCTGGGATTACAGGTGTGCACCACCACGCCCGGCTAACACTTTGATCTTCCCACCAAAAAAGCCCCATACCCATTAGCAGCCACTCCCCATTCACCCATTCCTCAGCTCCAGGCAACTGCCAATCTATTTTCTGTTTCTATGGATTTGCTTATTCTGAAAATTTCATATAAATGGAATCATGAAGTATGTGGCTTCCTTTTATTTTTATCTGGTTTCTTTCACTTAGCATGTTCCTAAGACTCATCCATGTTGTAGCATGAATAAACACTTCATTCCTTTTTATTGCCAAGTAATGTTTCATTGTTTCACTTTTTCACATTTTATCCCCTCATCAGTTGATAGACATTTGGGTTGTTTCCACTTTTTAGCTATACTGACTAATTATGTTGGGAACATTTCTGTACAAGTTTTTGTGTAGATATGCTTTCATTTCTCTTGGTACCTAGGAGTAGATTTGCTGAGTCATAAGGTAATTCTATGTTTTGCTTTTTGAAGAACTGGTAACTCCTTTCCAAAGAAGCTACCCCAATTTGCATTCTACATAGTGATGTATGAGGGTTCCAATTTCTTCACATCTTGTTCACTTTACTACTATCCATCTTTTTTAGTATAGAAATCCTAGTGGGTATAAACTGTATCTCATTGTAGGTTTGATTTGCATTTACCTAGTGACTAATCTTTTCCTATTCTTATTGCCATATGTATATCTTTGGCGGATGAAGATTTGGGGCCATATTTCTGAGTTGCGAAAGTACTCTATATATTCTGGATACTAGTTCCTTATCAGAGATACAATAGCAAACATTTCCTCCCACGCCTGGTTTGTCTTTTCACTTTTGTGACAGTGTCCTTTGAAGCTTAAACATTTCAACTGCTGTCAAAGTCCAGTTTGTCTGACTGCTTGTGCTTCCAAATGTTTTAGTGCCACATAGAGCTTATGGTCCCAGTCAGCCAGTGGCTTGACTCTTTGCTTGGTCTGGTCCAGGCAAGGCCCTTGAAAGCTTTGAAAATACTATTACACATGTGTTAATAGAACAACTTTAGACAAAGTAAATTTAGCAGAATTTATTTGAGCCGAGAATGATTTGTGAACCAGGAAGCACTCAGAATAAGAGAGGCTAGAATGCTGTGCCCGGCAGTGTGAGCTGTGAGCTTTTATAGGCTGAATGCTGAAGCAGAGTAGGACATCAGCTGATTGGCTAATGTCTGGGCATTTGCCACTTTGGGGAATGATGTGATCAGTTAGCTACCTCAGTTGGCTGAAGCTTGGGTGTTTGTGATTGGCTAAAATCATTATTTGTTACAAAAAAAAAAAAAAAAAAAAAAAAAAAAACCTCAAAAGACAAAAATAAGAAACAAGTAATGTTTCCAGGCCAAGTTAGGTTGGAGTCCATTAAGTAGGAACTCGAAGTATGGAGACAATCTCAGGCTAATGGCCTCCTACTTATTTCATTCAAAAAAGGTTTATTGCTGTAACTACACTTTTTCTCCTTCAAGATAGCAATAATGGCAGTGTCCTGAGCATTGTCTCAGAAATACCAATGACATACAATGGAGCAAAGTGCTGACACGTTTTCCTATTTGAACTTTCAGAAGAATTTGAGCATTCTTCAAGCCTTTGATAAAGCATTTCCTCCAACTGAATTCCTTCGAATTTTCTTTCCACGAAAGAACAAAGGCCCTAGGTCAAATATGAGTCTGCCACATTGCTCTAGAAGATTCACAAATACATATTATAATAAGTTATCTGAAAAGCTCTGCAATAAATAAACATGTTTAAACCAAAGCTGCACAAAGTATTTCAACATGAGACTATTACAATAAGGACTTGATACTTTTTGAACTAGTTCATGCTTGATTGACCAAAAAGGCTGGATGTTTTAGGAAAATCTCAACAATCGGACACAATCACAATTTATTTGATAATCTCATCAGAGTCTGTGAGAGACCAACGGGCCTCCCCTCTCTTACAACCACTCCCCCTTTGGGATATGTGGGTTCTGAGTTATCAGGGAAAGGAGAGAGAAAATGGATGGTCTCAGATGGGGGAAACTTAGGGACTAGACTTGGATGTCACTCACCCGTACCTTCTGCCCATCCCGTGCTCCTTTGGCCTGGACTACAGATGGCCCCCAGTTTATGATGGTCTAACTTGTGAATTTTTTTACTGCCTTCATAAAACCTATAGTTAATTTCTGGATCTGGATCATTTCCTGGGCTGGTGATGTGATGTATGATCCTCTCTCTTGCTTTGCTGGGCAGCAGCAGCAAGCCACAGCTGACAAATCAGCCCCTCAGGCTTTTTTTTGGGGGGGCACATCCCCAGCTCCTTTTTTGTATTTTATTAGAGACAGGGTCTCACTGAGTTGCTTAGTGCCTTGCCATTCTTAGGCTGGCTTTGAACTCGCGATCCTCCTGCCTCAGCCTCCCAAGTGCTGGGATTACAGGCGTGCGCCACCGTGCCCAGAAAGCCCCTCAGTCTTGAGGCGAAGCAACCAACACTCTACAGTGTGCTGCATTGCTAAGCTGGGATGCTCAGTAGGCCAGCGGATTGAATGTGTTTTGGACTTAGGCTATTTCATATTTAGTGATGGAGGTACATGGACATAACCCCATCATAAGTTGAGGAGGAGCATTTGTTATCTCTCTAGATGTAACGTGGTCCATCTGTGTGACTAGGGGGAAAAGGGTTTTGACACCTAGTGTTGTATGGGCCACACACTTTTGGAATCACTGCTCAACTGACTTATGTGCCTACAGAGTAAGTGCATGTATTGATTGATGTCATGGGGAGAAGCCCGGTGTCCTATGTGGCCTCCACTCCTGGATGTCTCCTGATGGTGATGCTCCCTCTGAAGCCAGAGAGAACATTGTTTATTCTGACCTTGCACATATCTATCAATAATGTATATTCCTAGCTGGGCGCGGTGGCACACGCCTGTAATCCCTGCACTTGGGAGGCTGAGGCAGGAGGATCGTGAGTTCAAAGCCAGCCTCAGCAATGGCGAGACACTTAGCAACTCAGTGAGACCCTGTCTCTAATAAAATACAAAAAAGGGCTGGGGATGTAGCCCAGTGGTTGAGTGCCCTGAGTTCAATTCCCAGGACCAAATAAATAAATAAAGTACACTCCTATAAACAATAAACATTTGAAAAATCATATGCCAAACACTTTTACATTTTTATTTTATCAGAGGCAAAATTGGAAAGAACAACTGAGTGCAGTACTTTAATTACACCACCAAAAATCAGGTGGGTGTGATACTAATGTAAGGATATGTCTCTGTGGACATGCAGACCAGACAGAATCCTGAAAAATGGAAAGAGTTGATGCATTCACATGGCCAGCCTATATCTATTATTATTTAGTGTCTGGAGATGCAGTAAAAAAGAAAACAAATGACTAATGCTAGTGGTAAATACTTGACATTTTCCCAGAAAGAAAAATAGATCTTTCTGTGGTTGGTACATCAATAGAAACCATATGCTGTGCTCTAGACATCCATAAATAGCCCTGAAAGACATGTTAATATTTTACAAGAAAATCAGTAACCCCCTACTGTATGCATACGATTGCTATTATGCCTCATTAAAGTGTATTTAAAGCCTTTTCCATATCAAGTGGGATTGGGAAAGTAATGAGAGTCCCTGAGCATGTGGTGATGAAAAGAAAAACAAGGAAAAAGTGATACAAATGCTTAGAAAAGCTCCAGTGTGTAGAAATTGAGGGGCTTAGGAATGTCCCCAGATGGGGAACCGGCCAGCCTATCTAGTACTCTCAAGGCCTCCCAGCCTGGGCTACTGCTGAGACCAGCCTGTGCTCTTCCCTGCCGAAGGTGGCTGCCAAGAAGGATGCCCCATGAGGATCTGTGCTCCAGGATGCCCCAGGGACCAGTTCTCAGCATCTAGACAGAGGCAGCTCTTGTTTTGGGTGTAGCCTGGAACAGAGACAGAGCACCTGCTTCTGCTCAGTCATGGGCCCTCCCAGCCAGGCCTGCTCCCTCCACTGTTCCCAGGGGCCACCACTATGCCCCTCCCTCCTGGGACTACAGTAAGGCCTTCAAATACTAGTGAGCCCTCATGCCCAGGGTGGTTTCCAGGATACTAGCCATCCCTGGTGCTGTTTGCTGGCATTTCTTTCTCCCTTTTAGTACTCCTACCCCCTTTCTACCATTCCTCACAGTCCAAGCCTCATGTTCTGAAGTCAAAGCCCACAGTTTCTCTTCTGCCTCCACCTCAGAGCAGCCAGAAATAATTTATCAATGTCTCTAGGGCTCAGTGACTCAGCTAAAGATGAAAAACACTATCTAAAATGTAGAGTCTAGATTGATTATGGGAGTCCATTGCTGTGGACTTGAGCTCATATACCCCCAACAGACCAGACCAAACCAATATGAATTCACTCAAGTTAAATGCCACATTATACATCTGGAACTTAAAGGAAACAGATCCCCAAACAGACCAGATTTTCCAGAAAAAAGGAAATTCCATTTTACCCAAGTCAGTCTAACAAGAAAGTCTCTCTGCTTTAATTATTTAAAAAAAAAAGGTAATATAAAGTAATCTGACATTAACTGATCACTTTTTATCCCCTCTATTATTTGGTTTTCTTATTCCCAGTTTACAAAACCCACTGTTCTACCATTGCCTGGTAGGAGTGCTTCTTCTATCCTACAGAATGAAGGCTGACCAATTCATGAACTGTAAATAACAGCTTCATTAGTCCAGTTCTCATTGCTATAAAAAAAATCTGAGGCTGGATACATTATAAGTAAAACAGGTTTATTTAGCTCACATTCCTGGAGGTTCAAGTTCATGGCTGCTGGCATCAGTTTGGCTCTGGTGAATCAGGCTTATGTTAGTCAGCTTATGTTAGTCACCATAACAAATGCTTGAAATAGTCAACTTGTAAGGAGAAAAGGGTTATTTTGGTTCACATTTTAAAAGTTCCAGTCCATGATCAGTTGTCCCTATTGCTTTCCGGTCTGTGAAAGGGCAATACATCATGGTGGGAACTTGAGGCCAAGCAAAAGCGCTCACCTCACAGTTAGGAAGCCAAAAGAGAGGCTGAGGAAGAGACCTGGGTCCCACAATCCCCTGTGAGGGCACATGCACAGTGACCTGACGAGCTACTCATGGAGCCCACAAACAAGCAGGAAGACAGATCCTCATACCCAAAAAAGAGAACTTCAAGCCAAAATTAATTAGAAGAGACAAAGAAAGTCACTTCATATCAATAAAGGGAACAATCTAACAAGAAGATATAACAATAGTAACAATTTCTGCCCCAAATGTTGGTGCACTTAAACACATAAAGCAGACACTACTCAACTTAAAGAAGGCTTAGACCTCACTACAATACTGGGTGATATCAACACACCCCTGCTTTAGTAGATAGGTCATTCAGAGAGAAACACAGGAAAGAACCTTCAGACCTAAAAAATTCACTCCAATGGACTTAACAGACATCTACAGAATATTTCATCCAACAATAGCTGAATTCACTTTCTTCTCAGATGTTCATGGAAACTTCTACAAAAGCAGACATATTTTAGACTACAAAGGAACTCTAGTAAACACAAAAGAATTGATATAATTTCTTGCATCTCATCAGATCACAGTAGAATGAAATTAGAAATCAACACCCCCCACAACTACAGAAACTATAAAAACACAGAAGATTGAACGATACACTTTGAATAATGAATGGAATTTTTTTTAAAGATATTGTAGTATAAAACAGCAATAGTGATACAACATTCCAAAACCTCTAGAACATAATGAAGGCAGTTGTAAGAGGAAAGTTGATATCTTTGCGTACCTGAATTAAAAAAATCTGAAGATCAAGTCCTTAGAAAAACAATAACAAACAATTAAAAAAGTAGAAGTTATTAAAATCAATGAAATGGAGAATTTTAAAAATTGTAAAAAAACAATGAAATAAAAAGTTGGTTTTTGAACAGATAAACAAGATAGATTAAACCCTTAGCCAAAATAACAGAGAGAGAGAGAGAGAGAGAGAGAGAGAGAGAGAGAGATCACATTAGTAAAAGTAGAGATGAGAAAGACAAAATCATGACTTCACAGGAATCCAGAGGATCATTAGGGACTATTTTGAAAATTTATACTCCAATAAGTTGGAAAGCCTAGAAGTAAATATGTTTTAGACATATATGACCTGCCAAAATTGAATCAAGAGAACACAGAAAACCTAAACAGACCAATAACTAGCAATGAGATGGAAGCACTAATAAAAGCCTAACAAAGAAAAACCCAGGTCCAGATGGATTTTCTGTTAAATTCTACCAGGACACATCAAGGTAAGAAAAGTATAGACCAATATCCTTGATGAAAGTAGATGTAAAAATTCTTAATAAAATAGTAGGAAACCATATTCAATGACATATTAAGAAGACTGACCATCATGACCAAACTGGTTTCATTCCAGGGATGTAAGGAAGGTATACCACATGCAAATTAAGAAATGTATAACAGAAGAATAGTATCCAGAATATATAAAGAACTCAAAAAATTACCCTAAAAAATCTAAGTAACACTGGGTGCGGTGGCGCATGCCCGTAATCCCAACACTTGGGGGACTGAGGCATGAGGATCGTGAGTTCAAAGCCAGCCTCAGCAATGTCGAGGTACTTAGCAACTCAGTGAGACCCTGTCTCTAATAAAAAATATACAAAAAAGGGCTGGGAATGTGGCCCAGTGGTCAAGTGCCCCTGAGTTCAATCCACAGTACCAAAAAGGAAAAAAAAAATCTAAATAACCAAATCAATAAATGGGAAAATTTGCTAAACAGACACTTCTCAAAAGAAGAAATACAAATGGCCAATAAATATATATAAGAATGTTCAACATTAGCAATTACATTTGATTTGCAGTTTGCATATCAAAATTACACTGAGATGTAATCTTCATCTATTTAGAATGGCAGGAACCACAAATACAAACAATAATAAATGCTGGGAAGGACGTGGGGAGAAAGAAACACTTTTACACAGTTGGTGCAATTGTTAATTTGTATAACTGCTATGGAAATCAGTATGAAAGTTACTGGAAAGGAATGTATGTGACCTAGCTATGGTACCACTGGTATTTATTCTACAGAATTAAAGTCAGCATACTGTGTCATTACATGCATGCCATGTTTATAGCAGCACAGTTCATAATAGCCAAATTATGGAATCAGCCTATGTATCTATCAAAGACAAGTAGATAAAAAATGTGGTGTATATACACAATGGTGTTTCATTCAGCTAAGAAGAAAGAAATTATGTCATTTGCAGGAAAATGGATAGAACTTGAAAGCACTGTTAAGTAAAGTCAATGAGACTCAGAACGTAAACATGCATATGTTTTCTCTCACATGTAGAAGCTAGAGAGAAAAAAAAAAAAAAAAAAAGGAAAAGAAACATAGAGGGGGCGGGGGTCTCATGAAAAAGGAAGGGAGACCAGTAGAGTAGAGGACAGGGACCAGGGTAAGGGACAGGGGAGGGAAAAGGGAAATACCAGGGAACAATATTGACCAAATTACATTGCTATATTATGTGTATGTATGAGTATGTAACAATGAATGCCACTATTATGTATAATTATAATCCAACAACCCCCAATAACAACAACAAAGTTGACTCGATCTCCCTGCTGGAAACATTCCTTTACCATTCTCTAGGCCCACTTTGGGAAACTAAAATATTGCATAGTATCCTCCACGTCCCCTGGCCTTTCATCTCTTGAGACTTAAAATTTATGCTGTTGAGCCTATGCCTGTCTTCTATTTTCAGACAGAAACGTTCTGCCTCTTTGTAGCCTTTTCATTTCTCAGTTATTGACTCCCCAAACCACGTACACTGGGGACTAGGAAGTCTGATGCAGTCCTACTGTCTGTCAAAACTCAAGAGGTGGACCTTAGTGGGACTCACTGGAAACTCCCACAACACCCCCAATAAAACTGCAAGGCAGGGAGGGTGCACCATCCTTTTCCTAAGAGGACTCACTCTTTCCGTTGGGGATGTCCCCATTTTCTCTTGTTCTCTCCCTTCTCAAAAACGTTTTTCTTTTACTAAGTCTCCTGTGCTGCCTGGAATCCTCTCAAGCAAGAACCTAAGAATCTGGGGCAGGAACATCCATGTCCGCCTTGCTCTGGCGCCACCTGCTGGTCTCCTCTGCAACACCAGCTGTGCATGCATGAGAGCTGACAAGATTCTTGCTACAAGGGAATTTTGAAGAAGCCCCGTGGCAACACAGGTATAGCAACATGTTATCAGTTTGTTCCTGTGTAGAGAGAATCAGAGCCTGCATGATACTGGGGGCTTCATGAAGGTTGAAGAAAACGTGAGGAAGAAGGGATTTGAGTGACAACTGTCAAGAATTGATGGTTTGAGATTTTATCCTATTTACAAATTAAGCAGGCTTGCCATAGCCTCATGGATGCTGGTAGAAGATATCAGACTCTGGGACAAAGATTTTTTTAAATTCATAAATATAGCAGTAGTCAGGGTAACAGCATTTCCCTAACGGCCAATTCCATGAACAATGTGAAGATTAATTCTTTTCTTTTTGGTATCAGGGAATCAACCCAGTGGAACTTAACCACTGAATCACATCCCCAGCCCTTCATATAGTTTACTTAGAGATAGGGTCTCACTAAGTTACTTAGGGTCTTGGTAAATTGCTAAGGCTGGGCTTTGAACCCTTGATCCTCCTGCCTCAGTCTCCCAAGCCTTTAAAGATATGTAACACCACATCAGGTGCAAAAAAAATCCCCAATGTTTTATAATAGTCATTAAGTATGACTGCTGTTTTCTTGGGTGAGGCATTATCTTTTGAAGTTTTCTGTATATATTCTTTATAAAACACCCTCCAACAAATGCAGACTTCTTTCATGAGAGATAGGACCATAGAGACTCAGGGAATCACCTCATAACAGTATATAGAAAGTAACCTATAAAATTAATAAAATTTAGTATGTACCCTAAGTCCCCTATTTTGCGCTGGCAGGAGATTTTCTTTCACTTACCTTTGATGCTCCCAGCACTACTCAGTTAACTTTAATCTGTGAACTGTGACACTCTTCACACACACACACACACACACACACACACACACTCCTATCTTCCCCCTCCAAGCTTACTTAATCTCAGACTACACATAACCAATCTAGATGACAGACTCTGGGAAGTGAAGGCCAGGTCTGTGCCATATCTCAGAATATTGAACTGTACCTGATACCTAGTAGGACCTCAAAATATCTCTGTTCAGTGTACATATGAACAGAAATACCTGTGTGCTTCCCTATAGAGTATTGTGTTCAGTTGGATGCACCATTTAAAAGTGAGATTTCCAATCCATGAAACTACAAAAGGCCTGAAGGCTGACAGCTCAGTAAAATGTCATAAGAAAGAGTTAAGGTACAAATGTTTGCAGCTTCACAGATGTTATGGCTTACTTAGTAAGTGTCCCCCAAAAGTTCCTGTGTGAGACAGTGCAAGTTATGAGAGCCTTGACCTAATTAGTGCATTAATCCCCAGGTAGGGATGAAGTGGGTGGTAACTGTAGGCAGTAGGGAGTGGTTGGAGGAGGTGTGTCCCTAGCGACTGCCTTTGGGGTTGCTTGGTGAGGGGAGCTCTGTCTGCTTCCCAAGTGTCCTGTCCTGTGCTGCTTCCCTACTCCACACCCTTCTGTGGCTATGTTCTCAACCCTGATGAGTTGTTCAAAATCAACTCAAATTGGCTATTGGTTGCCTCCCTCATCTTGTGCTCTGTGCACTTTGCTGAAGCAGTTGGTCACTAAATTCAGCTGTCCCCAGAAAGAGATCATCTCTTCTCAGCTGCATCCTGAGTAATAACCAGCATGAGCTGTTTGGCAGTTTCTTAATAAAATCAAACATATACCCATCATAGAACCCAGCAAATGACTCTCCTAGCTATTTATGCTATAAAAATAAGAACTTAGGCTCACACAAAAGCCTATACATGAATGTTTAGATGGCTGTGTTCATAATCACCCCAAACTGAAGCAAATTCAAAACTCCCTCAACTGTTGAATGGATAACCAAATTGTGATACAGTCATACAATGACTAGTAGGCATCAATTAAAGAAAGGAATATTTCAATTGATCACAAAGCAATTTTGTTTTTAGGAGAGTGGCAGATGGCATTATCTGAGACAAAAATTTTCCCATGGGAGCAATGAAATATTGGCTATCATGACACAAACACAAGCAAAGACACACAAACACACACACTCATTGAGAGATAAACAGTTTTAGTTGGTCTATGCTGATAATTTTTTGGAGAGGCGGTTCAGATTTCTCCACTTTGGGAATATCTTCAGTTGCATGTGTCAGATACCAGGAAGCAATTTTGAAAGATACACTAGTGACCCTCTGGAGAATTTGCAGATTGGTTGAGAAGATAGACTTCACTTGTAAAAAGGTGCAGACAGGACATAAGGGAAGACTGCCGTACACTGTGCCAGTGTAGCTTTGAGCCAGCCTGGTGCACAGGAGTAGTGGGATCCACTGGCCCTAATGAGAAGGGGCATTGCTGGTGGAAGGACAGCAGGGTGAGGCATTGCCTGCACAGGGTCATGATGAAAGGGCAATGGAGAAGGCTCCCCCAACTTGGCAGTGAGCTGGTGTGAAGAGAGAGGGGCAAATAGAGCCAGAGTGGCAGGCATGGGCAGACAGGGAAACATGAGCCAGTGGTTGGCCTGTGGTGCTGGGATGTGCAATGCAAAGCCTCACCCTTACAGTGTGATCTCCTAGTTGCCCACAAGTTATCCCACTTAATGTAGAGGCAACAATGATGTCCAGAATAAAGGTGACTCATCCAGTCTCCTGGGAACTAGACAACCAAGCAGGACCCTGAGCAGAGCTCAGAATAAGACAAAGGCTTCACAGCCAAAGCCCAGGTCTGAGCCCAAGTGCTGGCCCTCACCAGTGAGGGGTGTCAGAAGCACCCAGTCCCATGCCTCAGTTTCCTGCTCTGTGAAAGGAGGTGGCTGGCATTAGTTCCTAGTGCAGCACCTGCGACTCTCAAGCCCAATGGTATAGAAAACCTAGAATTTTGCCCTAAAAAATAATTGCAAACTTGTGAATGGAGCAATGTGTTAAAGATGCTCATAGATGCTAGTGGGCTGTTCTTCCTGCAGAGACATTTAATAGTTACCTCAGATGATGCCTACTAAGTCCATTGTCCACACACACACACACCCCTCCTTCCAACTCTGGCCATTTTTTAGATTATGTGATTCCCACTGTCTGTCCTTGGTTAATGTCTTCTATTAACTTGGGTGGGACATTCTCAGGATAAGGTTGGGATCTTCTTGCTGTGGCTGCAGATGTGCCTGATTAAATACAGCTCCTGTGAGAATCACGACAAGGCCCACAAACCTCAGAGATGCTGCTGCCATGAAGAAAAATCACATCACAGAAAACCCCAAGTAGTTCCATCATGGGACACAAACACAGTGCCAAGGTGTGCTGAGTTTAAGAGGCTCTTGTGTTCCCTAAAGAGGGCACAGAGCCCCTGATTTTCATGTAATGGACATATGCTGGAAATTAATCAGTGTGGTCAGTGCAGAATTTATTATTTAGTGCATTAGCATCTGTGCTGGGTGGAGGTTCAGCCAGAGTGAGGTAGTGCTGGTCTCAACCTGGCCTTTCACAGTGAGTCAAGGCCAGGACAGCTGAGACTTGGGGCCTGGATCATTATTCACAGGTAAAGCTACATAAAAGCATCCCTCTCCTAGTTTAGCAGACCAGAACTGTTCCCTGGGTGCCCTGGAGACTCAGCATCTCTGGTCCTGTGGTTGGTTGTTTTCACCCCAGGCAGCTGAAGGTGGCTGCTCCTGTTGCAGCAGCCAGCCTCAGTCCTGCAGGTGCAGAGGAGCCCAGGAGGATGAGGATGGCACACCAGGTGCTATCACCCAGTGTCACAGGACCTCCAAGTGAATGGAGAGCAGCAGGCACACCTCTGCAGCCAGTGATATCCAGCCACCTCCTGCTGTGTGGTATCTTGGCTCTGGGGTCAGCTCTGCCAGGACAGGGAGCTGGACCCTGGGCTGAGTGTCAGGCATACTACCTTCTTAGAGCAGGGGCAGGTTATGAGTTTTGTCTCGACACATGGTAGAGGACATGCCTGTGCACACATGGGGAGAGTGACACCTATGCCCAGTGCGGTGATGTGAGTGACCTTGGTGACAGTGGGATGAAGAGCTATGATGCCAGCCGACAGCACTTGTGATGTGAAAACGTGAGCAGCCAGTCCTGAGAGCCCAGCTCTGTTCTGCAGGACTTCAAACAGATGGAGTGATGAGTTGGAGAGACAGGCTGGGCAACAGAGTTGCTTGAGACAGTGGGGGCAGGGACAGGCTGGGAGGGACATGGGGACACTGTCCTCTGAGGAGGGAAGATGCCAGGGAGCCCAGCCAGGCAGAGGCCAAGTGGGGGCCTGAGGCAGAAGGGGGCATAGCTAGCTTCAGGAACAGAGGTGCCCTGGGTCACCCTGGTGAGAGTGCTGACCAGCTTATCTTGTGCCATTAGGGCTTCGATGAGGTGGCTTTGCAGCAACTAAATCCTAAACCAGCTGAGTGACAGGGCAGTCTTGGGAGATGCGGGAGTTTACTCTTCTCTCACAGCCAATGGAAGCCATGGGTCCTGAAGCTGCCCCTGCTAATATCAAGGAAGTAGGAAAGGTGCTGTGTGCAGCTGTGAATAGGCTGAGCCCTCCCAGTTGCAGATGCTGTTTGAAGTCCTGCAGAACAGAGCTGGGCTCTCAGGACTGGCTGCTGCACGTTTTCACATCAGAAGTGCTGTCAGCTGGCATCAAGGCTGTCCATATTGCCTAGTGCATTGTGCACCCTGAAGCAATCCCAAGGCCATTGTCAAGCCCTGGTTGCCACTCTTACCTTTCTTTTTCTTTTTTTTATTATTTTATATATTTATTTATTTGAAGTAAAGCAATTTCTCATGTCTAAAATGAAAAAGGAAATACCACAATTCACTGATTCTAAGATGCACTTTTCCATTTTTAACATCTCTGAAACCTGGAGGCATTTCACTATCAATGGCATCCCAAATTAAAACGACGTGATATTTTTTGTTTATGAAACATAAACAAAAACAATAGAGCATCTCCAATTGAGGGTGGTTTTATATTTTATAAAACATGGAAATATATCTTAAAACTTGAAGTATTCATTAGTGTTAAAAAAAAAAAAATCCTTGGGAGGCCTTAGGCAGAGATAGTTCCAGTGTCTTGCGTCCTGTGTCAGACAGCTGTAGTGCAACTCAATGTATACAGAAAAGTGAAACCTAAGCTCAGCCAAACAGAAACCATCAACTTAACCTCTAACTCGGGAATTTCCACCTTAAATGATCATATAATTTTTTATCTTGCTTCCATGAACACTTTTTTAAAAATCTCTGGGACTACAGATGTGGCTTAGTGCTTGTCTAGCATTCATAATGCCCTGGTTTAAAATCCCTAGCACCTCAAATAAATAAACAGATAGGACTGGGATGTAGCTCAGTGGTAAAGTTCCCTGGTTTCAATTCCTAGCACATATATGTGTACATATCTATATCTATATCTATATCTATATCTATATCTATATCTATATCTATATCTATATCTATATATCTATATATAGATACAGATCTCCCTTGTCCCAGGTCAGTGGAGCCCAACTGCTCATGGTCTGGCATTTCCAAATTAATAAGTTGCAATTTGCTCAAGTAAACTTTAAATTTTGATATGTATAAATTTGTTTTAATATTATCAAATATAGGGTTAGTAAGCTATACAAAATACACATGTGATAATTTTTTTTTTTTTAAGAGACGAACTAGAAACAAACAGCTATTTATTCTGATAACTTTTTTCTCTGGCTCTAACTACACCCCGACACGCCGTCCACGCTCGTCTAACCTCCAAAATGGCGCAGACCTCCTCCGCAATCTCGCTCAAGTCCCTCGAGATCTCCGGCCAAGTCTTGCAAGATCCCGGGCCAAGTCCCGTGAGACTACAAAAGGCGCCAATACCCCCAAATATGTCTAAAGCCAAAAGCCCATAGTCCACTGTAATTTAAGCCATCTCCCCAAACAGGGCTCCTGCATATATATATATATATATATAAACACTCTGTTCCAGAAATTTCCATCTAAGCCACTGCTCTGGGTTTCCTGCCACTCCTACATAGTCTGGACTTGTTGAGTATGGCTGGGAGTCTGTAAAGATGGGAGGAGGGGAGGGAGATAAAGGTGGAGAGGGAGGCAGAGAAGAGGGGAGGGGAGGGGAAAAGCAGTTCTGTTGTTCCTGCTTCCCTTCTACTCAGAACCCAGGCTAGCTGAATGCAAGGTCCCTTTGTGTCCAAGTGTAAACACAATTCAGGGCTTTCCCACATGGTTTTACCCATACTACCTGCCTCATTCATTTTCTTTTTTTTTTTTATAATTTTTAATATGTACAACTCATAGAGCATGTATTTAGCATCTTTTTACATACAATTGTTTGCATACAGAGTATATTCGTACAATTCAGGTCTTCAATCATGTATTTAGGAAAATGATTATCCATCTCATTCAAACACCTTTTCTTTTCTTTTTCCTTTTCTCCCTCTCCCTCCCCCCTTGCTCCCTCCCTTACTCTCCCTTCCCTTTGACCATTCTAGTATTCTTCTAGTCCTCGTATGTACCCTCCCATCCAACCATACTATGAACTAGTCTCCTTATATAAGAGAGAACATTTGGTACTTGGATTTTTGAGACTGACTAACTTCACTTAGCATTATGTCTTCCAACTTCATCCATTTACCTGCAAATGCCATTAATTTATTTTCTTTTATTGCTGAGTAAAATTCCATTGTGCGTATATACCACATTTTCTTAATCCACTCATTTACTGAGGGACATCTAGGTTGGTTCCACAACCTAGCTATTGTGAATTGCGCAGCTACAAACATTGAGATAGCTGTGTCACTGTAATATGCTGTTTTTAAGTCCTTTGGGAATAGACCCAGGAGTGGGATGGCTGGGTCATAGGGTGGCTCCATTCCCAGTTTTCCAAGAAAAATCTCCATACTGCTTTCCATAATGGTTGCACCATTTTGCATTCCCACCAGCAATGTATGAGTGTGCCTTTTTCCCCACATCCTCTCCAACATTTATTATTGCTTGTGTTCTTGATAGCTGCCATTCTGACTGGAGTGAAGTGAAATCTTAGAGTAGTTTTGATTTGCATTTCTCTAATTGCCAGCGATGTTGAACATTTTTTTTCATGTATTTGTTAATTAATCGTGTATCTTCTTCTGAGAGGTGTCTTCTCAATTCCTTAGCCCATTTATTGATTGGGTTATTTGATTTTTCTTGGTGTAAAGTTTTTGAGTTCTTTATATATTCTAGAGATCAGTGCTCTGTCTGATGTGCATGTACTAAATATTTGTTCCCAATTAGTTTGGCTCTCTATCCACCTCACTGATTGTTTCTTTTGCTGAGAAGAAGCTTTTTAGTTTAAATCTATCCCATTCATTAATTCTTGGTAGTAATTCTTGCGCTACAGGATTCTTATTAAGGAACTTGTGGCCTAATCCGACATGTTGGAAATTGGAGCTTACTTTTTCTTCTATTAGGCGTATTGTCTCTGTTCTAATTCCTAGGTCCTTGATCCATTTTGAATTGAGTTTTGTGCATGGTGAGAGATAAGGATTTAATTTCAATTTGGTGCATATGGATTTCCAGTTTTCCCAGCACCATTTGTTGAAGAGGCTATCCTTTCTCCACTGTACATTTTTGGCACCTTTGTCTAATATAAGATAGCTGAAATTATATGTATTAGTTTCTGTGTCCTCAATTCTGTACCATTGGTCCACCAGTCTGTTTTGGTGCCAATACCATGCTGTTTTTGTTACTATTGCTCTATAGTATAATTTAAGGTCTGGTATGGTGATGCCCCCTGCATCACTTTTCTTGCTCAGGATTGCTTTGGCTATTCTGGGTCTCTTATTTTTCCAGATGAATTTCATGACTGCTATTTCTATTTCTTTGAAGAATGACATTGGGATTTTGATTGGAATTGCATTAAATCTGTATAGTGCTTTTGGTAGTATGGACATTTTGACAATATTAATTCTACCTATCCAAGAGCAAGGTAGGTCTTTCCATCTTCTGAGTTCATCTATAATTTCTTTCTTTAGTGTTCTATAATTTTCGTTATACAGGTCTTTCACCTCTTTCGTTAGGTTGATTCCCAGGTATTTTTTTTTTTTTTTTGATGCTATTGTAAATGGGGTAGTTTTCATCATTTCCCTTTCAGAGTCTTTGTTGCTGATGTACAAAAATGCCTTTGACTTATGTGTGTTGATTTTGTATCCTGCAACTTTGCCAAATTCATTTACTAGTTGTAAAAGTTTTCTGGTAGAGTTTTTTGGGTCTTCTAGGAAGATTATCATGTCATCAGCAAATAGTGCTAATTTGAGCTCTTCTTTTCCTATCTGGATCCCTTTAATTTCTTTCGTCTGTCTAATTGCTCTGGCCAGAGTTTCCAGTACTATGTTAAATAGCAGTGGTGAAAGGGGGCATCCCTGTCTTGTTCCAGTTTTTAGAGGGAATGCTTTCAATTTTTCACCATTTAAGATAATGTTAGCTCGGGGCCTTGCATATATAGCTTTTATAATGTTGAGATATGTTCCTGATATTCCTAGTTTTTCCAGTGTTTTGAACATAAAGGGGTGTTGTATTTTGTCAAATGCTTTTTCTGCGTCAATTGAGATGATCATATGATTTTTGTCTTTAAGTCTATTGATGTGGTGTATTATGTTTATTGATTTCCGAATGTTGAACCAGCCTTGCATCCCTGGGATAAACCCCACTTGATCATGGTGCACTATCTTTTTGATATGTTTTTGTATCCGATTTGCCAGGATTTTTGTTGAGGATTTTTGCATCTATGTTCATTAAAGATATGGGCCTGAAGTTTTCTTTTTTGGATGTGTCTTTGCCTGGCTTTGGAATTAATGTGATATTGGCCTCATAGAAAGAGTCTGGAAGAGCTCCCTCTTTTTCTATTTCTTGGAATAGTTTGAAGAGCATTGGTATTAGTTCTTCTTTGAAAGTCTTATAGAACTCGGCTGTAAACCCATCAGGTCCTGGACTTTTCCTTGTTGGTAGCTTTTTTGATGACTTCTTCTATTTCTTCGCTTGTAATTGATCTGTTTAAATTGTGTATAGCCTCCACATCCAGTTTAGGCAAATCATATGACTCTAGAAATCTGTCAATGCATTCAGTATTTTCTATTTTATTAGAGTACAGGTTTTCAAAGTAATTTCTAATTATATTCTGTATATCTGAGGTGTTTGTTGTGATATTCCCTTTTTCATCACGAATGTTAGTAATTTGAGTTTTTTCTCTTCTTCTTTTCGTTAGCATCGCTAAGGGTCTGTCAATTTTGTTTATTTTTTCAAAGAACCAACTTTTAGTCTTGTCAATTCTTTGAATGGTTTCCTTAGTCTCGATTTCATTAATTTCTGCTCTGATTTTAATTATTTCCTGTCTTCTACTGCTCTTGGTGTTGGTCTGTTCTTCTTTTTCTAATGCTTTGAGGTGTGATGTTAAGTCATTTATTTGTTGGGTTTTTTTTCCTCTTAAGGAATGAACTCAGTGCAATGAATTTTCCTCTTACTACTGCCTTCATAGTGTCCCAGAGATTTCTATATGAAGTATCTGTGTTCTCATTTACCTCTAAGAATTTTTTGATCTCCTCTTTGATGTCTTCTTCAACCCCTTGTTCATTCAGTAGCATGTTGTTTAGCTTCCAGTTGATGGAGTAGTTTTTCTTATTCCTTGTTTTGTCGTTGATTTCCAATTTCATCCCTTTATGGTCCGATAGCATGCAGGTAGTATCTCTATTTTTTTTATATTTGCTGAGAGTTGCCTTGTGACATAATATATGGTCTATTTTGGAGAAGGAACCATGTGCTGCTGAGAAAAAAGTGTATTCGTTTACTGAGGGATGAAATATTCTATATATGTCCGTTAGATCTAAATTGTTAATTGTTTTAATGAGGCTTAAAGTTTCTTTGTTTAGCCTTTGTTTGGATGATCTATCCATTAATTGAGAGAGGTGTGTTGAAGTCCCCTAGAATAACTGTGTTGTGGTCTATTTTACTCTTGAACTTGAGAAGCGTTTGTTTGATGAATGTAGGTGCTCCATTATTTGGGGCATATAGATTTATGATTGTTATATCCTGTTGATGAATGGTTCCCTTAAGTAATAAGAAATATTCATCTTTGTCCCTCTTGATTAGTTTTGGTTTGAAGTCTACCTTATTTGATACGAGAATGGAAACCCCTGCTTGCTTCCGCCAGCCATGTGAGTGATAAGACTTTTCCCATCCTTTCACTTTCAGTCTGTTGATGTCTTTTTCTATGAGGTGTGTTTCTTGGAGACAGCAAATTGTTGGGTCGTTTCTTTTAATCCATTCTGATAATCTGTGTCTTTTGATTGGCGAGTTTAGGCCATTAACATTCAGGGTTATTATTGAGATATGATTTTTATTCCCATCCATTTTTATTTAAAATTATGGTCTTTAGCTTGATTAGGTTTCTCTTCTGGTTGGTATTTCCTTTAGTTTAATATCTCCCTTTGTTGATTTTCATTATCATCTTTCTCTTCTTCTTCTGAAAAATGTTGCCTAGGATGTTCAGAAGTGCTGGCTTTCGAGATGTGAAATCTTTTAACTTTTGCTTGTCGTGGAAGGTTTTTATTTCATCTTCGAATCTAAAGCTCAATTTTGCTGGATATAAGATTCTTGGTTGACATCCCTTTTCTTTCAGAGCTTGGAATATGCTATTCCAGGATCTTCTTGCTTTTAAGGTCTGGGTTGAAAAATCTGAACATAGTCTGATTGGTTTCCCCCTATATGTGATCTGCTTCCTTTCTCTTGTGGCTTTTAGTATTCTCTCCTTGCTCAGTATATTAGGCATTTTCATTATAATGTGTCTTGGTGTGGATCTGTTGAGATTTTGTTTGTTTGGTGTTCGGTATGCCTCTTGAACTTGGTTTTCCCATTCATTCCTCAAGTTTGGAAAATTTTCTGTAATTATTTCATTAAATAGATTACTCATTCCTTTGGCTTGAAACTCTGCCCCTTCCTCTACGCCAATCACTCTTAAGTTTGGTCTTTTTATGCTGTCCCATAATTCTTGCATGTTATGTTCTTGATCTCCAAGGAGTTTTGCTGTACGGTCTAAATTCTTCTCTAGGACAAATATTTTGTCTTCATCGTCTGAGGTTCTTTCCTCCAAGTGGTCTACTCTGTTGGAGATGCTTTCAATTGAACTTTTATTTTTGGTTTTAATTGCTTCTTTCATTTCTGGAATTTCTATTTGGTTTTTCTCTTTAGAGCCTCTATTTCCCTATTGAAGTAATCTTTTACTTCCTGTATTTGTTTTTTGGAGTTCTTTGTCAAAATGATCTTTTGCCTCCTGTACTTGCTCCCTCATCTCATTTTTGAGTTCATTCTTAAGTTCCCTAAAACATTTGGCATATGTAATTTCTAAATTTCCATCTTTGGCATTTGACACAACTGTGTTTGCCATGAAATCTACTGATGAGGAATCTTGATTTGATTGTGTCACTTTCTTCCCTTGTTTTTTCATGCTGCTTGTGTGTCTTTTCTTCCTGCACCGTGGGACCTTGACTGTTTCAATTTTACCTTAATTCCTTATGCTGTTCCTGTAGTACGAAGCTATCAGCTCCCCTTATAATTCCTTTACACTTTAAAACCTAACACTTTCTATTCAGAAAATTCAATTTTGATCACAATGTACAGATTTTGTTAACCGAGATATTATTTCCAGTTTACTCTGTATGCTTCTGATGGGGTTTTATATCTTCAAGTATTGGATACAGAGGTATTATGTTTAAGAAGAAGGAGTGTCTTGAATTGTTCTTTCTTGGAAAGTATGAGAGGAGAGTTCTATTGATGTGGTTTACTGGAAGTGGTTTTAGTATCAGTAGAAGACCTGAGAAGATAGAGAATGGAGTAGACACTTAGGTGGAGAGACCAATTTATATTATAAAGTAAGATGGAAAAGAAGAAAAAAAATGATAAAAGAGTAGAAATTGGTGTAAGAGAGAGGAGATAGAGAATCAAGAAAATAGAGAGTAAAACTATATATAGCACCTCTTTTCTATCCAGTTCAATTGCGCTGTTTCTACAAATCCCAAATTCTGCGTGCAGCTTGTTTTTGCCTCTGTTTAGTATGCACTGGCAGGGTGCAAAATATGAAAGATGAAGGAGAAAGAAGAGATGCCAAAGTGAGAAGGAAGAAAAGAAGGAACGAGAAAAGGAGCAGAAGCAAACAATCAAACACTCTGACAATCAATGCAAAAAAAAAGCAAAACAGAACAAAGCCAAAAAAAGAGAAAGAACAATAAACAATCAATAAACAATCTAACAAAAGCCAATAACACAAGCAGACCAAACCAACCAAAAAAAAAAAAAAAAGTCGAAAACCCCAAGTCTCAAACAAAACGGGCCCTGGGAAGAGCCCCCCTTCTCTTTTCCCTTTCCAGTTTAAGCCAACTGCATTGGATCACGTCCAGAAAGTCTGCGAGTCAATTCTGCACCCTATGCCAGCGGCCCGCTCAGGGGGAAGATTGGCTCAGGGGTGATTGTGTGTCAGCAGATGAATGGGACCGGGAAGCGGACCCTCCAGAAGGCACCCTTTCCCCACGCCCACCCACAGTTGTAGCTTCTTGTGGCCGCTGGGCTGGCCTCAGACCACGCCCTCCCCTGCTGGTTACCCAAGTCTCACCCAGGTGTGCGCTGCCTTCAAAGCGATGGGGTCCTGGATGTCTGCAGCTGTTCGTCTCTCCGTCTTTTCCCCTTTGTCTGGCTCAGCCACCGCACTTCTCAAAGATGGCGGGCGTTCTCCTCCCATTTAGCAGCTGCTCCGCAGACCCTTGTGTCAGTCCAGATCGTGCGGGGGTCGGCTTGGCAAGCAGTGCGAAAGAGTTCCACGTGGACACCGCCCACGCCTCTGGGCCTCTTTTATCCCTCCTTGCCGGTCAGTTTCAAAGCCGCTGGGTGGATCGTCTCCTTGCCGAGATGGTCTTGGCCCCTGCGCCTGCAGCACGGACAGCGGTGTTTCGAGCTGTGGACCGCTGGGACTCTGTCCCTGGTTGTTGTGGCCCTGAGAACTTTGTATTTTGCTGTCCAGAGGTGCAGGAATGTCTCGGCTCCCTTTCAGTTGAGATAGAACCGCCAGCAAAGTGCTCAAACTTCCCACTCCGCGTCCTCAGCAACTGCGTCCAGAGAGCACCTCCCTCCTGTCGGCCATCTTCCCCCGAATCCACTCACTCTTACCTTTCTAAGGGCAGCTAGAAGCTTCATGCCCATTAATAAAAGGTGATTTTGCTTCTTTCAGACTGTGCTTCAATTTTCCACTAGATTGTAACTGAATCCAGGCTTTAGAACAAACTGAGGCTTGTTTAGTCTGTTTAGGCCATTTTGTCTTAAACCCTACAGGAAACCAGGCTCCAGGAGAAGTGGCAGATTTGGACAGCGTGGGAGAAGGTGAATCTAATTACAGGGTGTGCTGAGTTCCATGTGGAATGCCAGGCTGACATAACTCCTCTTTGGACATAAAAACCCTTCACACCTATATAAAAGGCATTTAAAAACAGGATCACACATGTGGTAAAACCTGAATGCATACATATCATATATGGATATATATATTATCTTTTTAGACACAATATTGTGTAATGGTCATGTATAA